>CAUYRT010062411.1:0-14939 GCA_963574885.1 Lepilemur ruficaudatus | reverse complement strand
GAGACCCCGTCTCTACTATAAAAATAGAAAGAAATTAATTGGCCAACTAAAAAATATATATGTAAAAAAATTAACCGGGCATGGTGGCACATGCCTGTAGTCCCAGCTACTCGGGAGGCTGAGGCAGAAGGATTGCTTGAGCTCAGGAGTTTGAGGTTGCTGTGAGCTAGGCTGAAGCCATGGCACTCTACAGCCCGGGCAACAGAGTGAGACTCTGTCTCAAAAAAAAAAAAAAAAAAACTGATTAATGAATTTAACTCAATATAAAATTTGTATAAAAAAGAATTAATCCTGATGAAAATAATTTCAGCAAAATAAAAGTGAAAATAAAGAAGCTTAGAAATATTTGCCCATCTAATGAATATGGATAATGAAAAAAAGAAAAAGAAAGAGAAATATTTGCCCAGTATAGAGAGAAGCTTAGAAGTATTTGCACAGTATAGAAAATTGACCAGGGAATTAAATTGGAAGTAATTTGGGAAAAATTTTATCAATCAAAATTCATCAATATGGGTGATGTTTTATTAATTTAAATATTCTGATTAAAATACTTATATTCATAAACACAGGGCTTCTCCTATCCTGCTGGTATAGCTAATCTTTTTGTAATGACTTTGGGAATAATTAAGGACATCTTCTCTTGGGTAGGACTGTAGCACATGGCACAGTGTGCTGTTGAACTTTCCAGCTCTCCCTGGTTACCTTCTAGTACTTTTCACAGTAGTCAGTAAGATTGCCATGGACACACTCCTCTGTGTTACACAGTCTCGAGTCTGACAATAAGATGGGTAGAATTCCTGGGCATAATAATGTAGTGTTGACAATTTAGTTGTTCTGGTAAATTTGATTTTAGCTACTTTTATTTGTTCTCATTTAAGAAAAAAGTTGATAAATTACAATTATGTAAAGAATTCCACATGGAACCAAAGCTGTTTAATCTAAAAATACAATGGAGGGAATCTGTAATTGTACTTACTAAATTTAATTTTATTTTTTGGTTTTCAGCAAAATTGAAGGCATAGAAAATTTGTGTAATCTGCAAAAGCTAAACCTTGCAGGAAATGAAATTGAGCATATTCCAGTATGGTTAGGGAAGAAGTTAAAATCTTTGCGAGTCCTCAATCTGAAAGGCAACAAGATATCATCGGTAAGTTACTCACAATAGCAAGAATTTTTTCATATTTTTGGGTGTGTTGAAAAATAAAAGATTCAAAATCTAAGTTTTGTAAAAACGGCACTTCTTCTTTTATCATGTCGTTGGTCCTTTGACCAAATAACAAATTCAGATATTAACCCAGGATTCTCTAGAATAATTAAATATAGGCAGTCCTCATTTTGCATGGGTTCCACAGTAACTAAGAACTGATCTTTTAGCATTTTCATATTTATTGTTTCATATGAGCCTTATAACATTCTTGTTAAGGAGGTAGTACAGGGATTATTTTTATAATACTGTGAGTTGGATAGTATCATTTTATTCCATTTTACAAGTAAAGTTTCAGAGAGGTTAAGTCCCTTACCTAAAGTCACAGCTTGTACCAGGATCCAGATAACTGAATTCCTAGAACAGAGTTCTTTTTTTTCTAACAATATTACCTTGTAGTAAAGTTTTCAAATTTATGAATTAATCTTGACTATGATGTTAGATGTTACAGGAGGCTGATCACTAGCTTTTTATAATAGAACAAATTTGTTATCACAGTTCACATAATTGGATAATGATGTATATTTTTCTCTGGAGTATAATTTATGATTTTCTTATGTTATTTACAATTAGGTGTTCAATAAGCATTTTCTTAGTAAAAACATTAAATATGTATTAAAATGAGAAAAATCATGCTATAATTTATAGAACATCAGCTATAGAATAGAAAATGAAAGATGTGACTTCAAATATGGGCCTAGACTTGCCTTCCATGTCCTTGGAGAATTCCATAATCCTGCTAAAACTCACTATTTAAATTGGAGAAAGTTAATTCCTATACTGCCTCCTTTACAGGGGTATTATGTGGCTCAGATGAAGTGATAGATGTAAAAATGCTTTAAGAACTTTAAAACACCAAATAACTCTAAGGCTGTATTCCTTAAACCTTCCCCAGTGGAGGCCAATAATAAGTAACATTTATTTAACACTGTATTATTAAACAATATATATGCTGTTTTATTTAATCTTCATAAAGATCTGGTAAGGTGATTCTTCTGTGACAGCCCAATAGCCTCAAGAGCCCAAGCCTCATACCATGTTATGCAGGATCACCTTGGAGCTCTTGAAGTTTATGGGATAATGGGAAGAGGTAGCCATGAATCTAAAATTTGCTACAAATATTTCTCAAAGTACTTGATCTTCAGGTAATACTCAGTGTCAGCCGAGTAATAGGAAAATTATTCAATAAATAAATATTCATTTCTAATTTTGTATGATGTTCTCAACCTAGTTTATATTTGACATTGGCATAATTAAGAGTGATACATATTCACTTAGGAGAGAAGTTTTATTTGTACTAGTTATTTGGAATTCTGTTTTTAAACCTTTTAAAGTCCCTCTTTGAATAACATAAGAATCTTACTTTAAAAATGTGAGTATCTCTACATACCTTTATGTCTTCTAACTATCAGTTATAACTCAGTTGTCTGAAGATTTATCAAAATCTTTTTTATAGCCATTCATTTTTTAGTTTATTCAATCAATCAGTATAATGAAAAGACAATAGGTTTAGAGTTACATAAACTTGAATTCAAGTCCTGTTTTATTTACTTCCAGACTCTGAGCTTTGGGGAAGTCACCTAACTTTTTTGATCCTCAGTTTCTTCATCTGTAAAATTAAGATGATACTTACATCCTAGGTTGTTGTGAGGAGTCACACATGAAATGGTATATGGAAAGTATATAATACTACCCTGATACACTATAAATACTCATATATTCCCTTTCTGTCCCTCCCCTCACACCACTACTTTTGGATAATTGGTTTCGTAAATAGATTCCTTGCCATATTAAGAGAAATTTCCTTAACTTATTACTCCCTTTAAGTATGTTTATGATTTTTAAATTAAACTATCCTAATACTAATGTTTTATCATTTCAGCTACAAGATGTAAGCAAGTTGAAATCACTTCAAGATTTGACTTCTCTAATCCTAATTGAAAATCCAATTGTGACCCTTCCTCATTATCTCCAGTTTACCATTTTCCACCTCCGTTCACTGGAAAGTTTGGAAGGTCAGCCAGTAACCACTCAAGATAGACAGGAGGCTTTTGAGAGATTCAGTTTAGGTAAGATGACATTTAAACTAAATTTGGTTAAGGGGAGAATTTGTTTTCAGGAGTTATCTAGAAAAGTGTATTATGAACTTTATAATACTATTAAAACATACATGGAAAATGGCACCTTAAGTCAATTCATTCAACAAATATTTATTGAGCATGTACTGGGCACCAGGCACTGTACATGGTACTATGGATACACTAATGAGCAACACATATGGTGCTGGCCTTCATGCAGCTCACATTTTAGTAGAGAAGACAGACAAAAAGCAAATGAACCCAGATAAAGTAACTGAGGGGAACCCTGTTTGTGATATAAAAGAATGGCTCTCTGAGGAAAAGACATTTAAGCTGAAGGCAAAGGGGGAAAAAAAGGTTAGCCATGTGAAGAATGGCAGTCAGGAAGAGGGAGCACCTTGTTCTTTGAGGTTAGAAAGACCCTGGTGAGTTCAAGGAACTGAAAGAAGATCAGAAGGATTGGTGGATAGTTCAAAAAAAAGTTTGGAGAGATAGGGAGGTATGAAATGGCACAGGACCTTGGGGTTTGGATTTTATTCCATGTGCAATGGAAAGCCACTGACAATTTTTTTTTTATTTCAGCATATTATGGGGGTACAAATGTTAAGGTTACGTACCTTGCCCTTGCCCCCCCTCCCTCCTCGAGTCAGAGCCTTCCACTGGCAATTTTTAAGTAGAGATGGGACATGGGATCCAGTTTATATGTGAAAAAGATAATTTTTGATTCATGGTGGTGAATGATTTGGAGCAGGACAAAATGGAGAGGAAGGGACCTGTTAGGAGGCTAGTGTAGTAATCTAGGCTAGAGTCTATGCCATACCACCCTGAGCATCCCCAGTGTCTTCTGATTTTGGAAAGTAAGCAGGATTGGGTCTGGTTAGTACTTAGATGGGAGTAATCCAGGCTAGGAATGTGGGTGGTCTGTATTTAAGTGTTGGATGTGAATATGAAAAATAAATGGATCAATTTTGAAGATAGAATCAGCAGCACTTTCTAATGGATTGGCTCATTCTCAGCCTTCTGGTTTGAGGTAAGTGGCTAAATGATGCTATCATTTATAAAAATGGGTGCATTCAGAGTTTTGTTTAGGACATGTTGAGTTTGAAATGTCTGTAAGGCAACCAAGTAGGTGTCAAATAGGGAGTCAGAAATGTGAATCTGGAGTTTAAAGAAATCTGGACTAGAGATATAAATTTGGGAGTCATCAGCATAAAAGTGATATTTATTTCCATGGAAACCAGTACATTCAGGTGGGGGCAGGGATGAGAAAGAAGAGCAGCCAGTTAAGGAAACTGAGAACGAGAGGCCAGCAAAGTAGGAGAAAATCAGGAAATAGTGGGTTACAAAAGCTTGAAGAAGGTTTCAAGAGAGGAAGTGGTCGACCATGTTGACTGTTGCTGAGACATGAAGTGAGATGATAAGAGAAGTGCTTTAGGTTGGCAACATGTGATGATGATCTTGACAGGAGCAGTTAAGGAGTGGTAGGGACAAAGGCTAGATTATAATGAGTTGAAGTGTAAATGAGAGGGAGACATTTGCCTGAAGATAAGAAATTTCCTCCCACAATTTCTCTTCCCTAGTACTTAATAAATGAGTTTTTTTAAAAAGTCTAAAAGTTAAAAAAATTAAAAATTCACCAATAGCTTCTAGACCAGGAAATGGGCGGAAACAATGAATGCAGTAAACCTCAAAGCCAATAATCAAAGAAATAAACAATATTCAAGATCAGAATGGAGAAAGAATTCATGGCTCAATTCTTTTGGTCCTTAAGGAGACAAGAGAACAAGATTAGAGAAAAAGAGGAAAAATTATCCCTTGGTAGGAGGGACACTTTCTCCATCAGAAAGGAGAAAAGATATGTGCGCGTGTGGGTAGTTTTGTCGCTTTGGTGGTGGGAAAAGAACGGGGTCCCACTAATGGGGTCATTTTCTCAATGAAATGTGAGGTCATAAGCTGAGAGAAAAAATAGAAAAAGATGTATGGGAGGTTTGAGGAGAAAGACAAAGGTATGAAATAGCCATTTTAGAGTGTTGGGAAATGAGCCTGTATGTTCAACCATTTGAAATTGACGTTAGTCTGTTTTGACGTACAAAAATGGCAATTTCATATGGTTTGATCCAATACTTGAGAAACATGGCATATTTCTAATAGTTTGGAATTCTCCCTAAATCAACATTTGTTATTCTGAAGTTGATGTTTTGAAATCATTAAAAATGTAAATAATACAAAGGAAAGTCATCATATAAATATACTATTAGGGGAAGTGCTTGAACTACTTACGATTCATTCATGACTTCAAATATTAATTAGAAGCCTTTAATGTTAGGATCCTGTGGTGAGCCAGACAGATGCAGTTTCTGCTTTTGTGAAGCTTTAGTGGGGCGGGCAGAGAGCCAAGCTACTTGATCATATTTTACAACTCCCTGTGTGACAGGGGCTATGGCAGAAGTTCAAGGTGGCAGGGGAGCATCCCTGAGAAGCATCTAACCTCAGGGTCAGGGCAGGCTTCTCAAAATGTTATTTAAAACTTAAGGTCTGGAAGATATAAAATAAAATAGCACAGTAGGAGACAGAGGAAGACAGTTCCAGGTAAAAGGTGTGAATAAAAGCCTGGAGGTGAAAAGAGGCATCACAAATCTGAAGAACTGGAATCATTTTAGGAAAGCTGTAGTTGAGTATGCTTGAAGATGAGGCTGAAGAGGGGAGCCTTGTCAGCTCTTTGTGTAAGCTTTCTGGATCTTATCCTAAGAAGAAGCCTTTGAAGGATTTTAAGAGAATGTAGTGTTTTACAAACATGTTTGCAGTATCCTTTAAATGTAATTACCAGTATCAAATAAAATAGTGCATGTTTTTTAAAGAGGACCTGGGGAAGAAACTACATTTATCAACACACTAATTGGATTAAATACTTGAGAGTAAAATATTATCTTTTTAAAATGTAATCCAAATGATAATAAAGTCTTCTTGCCTTTTAATATAAATCAATTTCAAGTTCAAAATAGTCTTTTTTCCCAAAACCATGATGGATAATTTTAAAATTAGAACTGTATTAACATTATTCTTAGACTTTTTTGCTATTGTTTTAAGAAATATTCTTACCTTTTTTGAAGTAGGAAATATAATGATAAACTATTAAATTTTTATTTTCAGAAGAGGTAGAAAGACTGGAAAGAGACTTAGAAAAAAAGACGTTGGAAACTGAAGAGCTTAAAAGCAAACAAACAAGGTTCCTTGAGGAAATTCAACATCAAGATAAACTGAACAAATCATTAAAAGAGGAGGCCATGTTACAGAAACAGAACTGTAAGGAGCTACAGAGTGACCTAAACACAAAAAATGAATTGGTAAGTTCATATTTGCTATTGTTTTTGGCTGTATTCTCTTAAGACAGTGAATGCTTTGCCCTTCTGTATAAAAATACAACTTCCTGACCATAGAATGGGGAAGATATGGTTTAACAGTAATATGTGCAAAAGGCTTTATGAATTGTAGTTAACTCTGTGATAAGGCTTCCCAAAAGACTAATACTGTTTTGGGCTGTGTTATGTGAAGTGTGGTATGCAGAACAAAAGGGGAAGGTGACACCCCACACTATGAGGATTTGATGAGACTGCCACTAGATGTTTGTATTTTTTTTAAAGAACAACATTGTAGGTGAGATTGTACATTGGCAAAACTTTTAGAAGGCAATTTGATGAAATTATGCAAATTTTAAATGAATATACTTGATATCTCAGAGATTCCATTTCTAGTAATATATTCTGTAGAAATGGTAGCAAGAATATGTAAAGATTTTTCATATATATGCATATGTATATATGTGTGTGTGTATAGGTACACACACACATATGTAAGGATATTCACTACAACATTGTTCATATTAGCAAAAACTGCAAGTAACTAAAATGTTCCTCAGTGGACTTTCATGTGATAGAATAGAGTGTTGCTGTTAATAAAATGAGGTGGAGCTGTATGTCATAACATGGAAGTATGTCTAACACATTGTACTATGTGAAAAAAAGCAAGTTGCAAAACAGTATATCAAGTATGATACTATATCTAAAAATACTTAGTAGTATGTTTACGGAAAAATGGCAGAATATATACCAATCTCTTATTTCTGAGGAGTGAAACTATAGAACACTTTCAAATTGCCCTTTATGCATTTCTATAATATTTAAATTTTGTATAATTTGACTTTATGGTTGAAGTAGGAAAAAATATATTCAAACAGAAAGATTTAGACAAACTAGATAGCATATGTTTAGAGGTGACTGACCCAAAGGCTTCAAACCTCTTAAGACCATGTTATATGAGGAATGGACAAAAGAACAGGGGAGAAGAGGAGATCCAGTGAGCTATGAGAATTGCTCTCAGAAATTCAAAGGAGTATTTCATGGAAGAAGGACTAGAGTTATATACTAAGGTCCCATGAGATAAAAATAAGGCCTGGTAAATGGAATTATGGTAAAACACATTTTCATTTAGTAATACAAGAGAGATTTCTAATAGCTGTTCTGAGATAAAATGTGGTAACTCTGGATTATGTTTGCTGTCACTAAAACAGGCAGAGGCTGGATGACCATATGCTCAGGGTTTTGGGGAAAGATCAAAAATATTAGACAGAGAGGTGCACTAAATGACCTTAAAAGGTTTTTTCATCCAGAGAATCTTATTCTGTAAACTTAGGCTATTTTCCCTGAAGGAAAAAATAACTATTGATATCCTCTTTTATTTTCTTCTGACAATTCCTTATTCTGATCTATTTATAATTTAGAGAATTATACTTATCATATAACTAACAGAATCCTAGATACATTTATCCTTTTTTGCATCTCCCTTTCAAGACTGGCATTCTTGCTTAATTATTGGTTTTGTTAACAAGAAGAATTATGCCTAATCAGTTACTTTTTTTTAACAAGGAGAAAAGAATGTTTCCTCCCTTGTGTGGGGAAGGGAATTGTTATTTGAAATGTGACTCTTAACTACCTCCTTCTTGAACGTCTCTTTGTCTGAGAAAAAAGGTAATTTATACCAAGGGGACATGATGGAAAGTCAGGACAGCTTCTCCAGCAATGTTATTCAAATGTTCAGAGTATTTGTGGGTTTTTTCATGTGCCTTTTATTTGAAGATAGTTTTCAAATATCTCAGCTACGTTCTAAAGGCAAATATTGATGATGTTAATAATCAGATGATTATTAGTGGTTTTTGATTAAACATACTTCTATTGCTGTCCATTCCATAATAAAGTAGAATAGATTGCCAGGTGTGGTGGCGTGTACCTTTAGTCCCAGTTACTTGGGAATGAGGCAGGAGGATTGCTTGAACTTGGAGACCAGCCTGGGCAATATAGTGAGATCCCATCTCTAAAAAAGAAATAAAATTAAAAAAAATAATAATAAAGTAGAATGGATGGATGAGTAATGAAACCAGCAAAGAATTACATGGCAATCAATTTTATTTAAATAGTGAACTTTGTGTGCCATCACATAACATTTGTGTTTAAAATACAAAAATAAAAAACAGTACTTACTGTAGTATCATGTGACATTTGTAGATATTTAATAAATTTTCCTGAGTTACAATTCTTTTTTGGAACATAAAATATATCTTTTATTACTAAAATAAAAGAACTTTATCATTTCTGTATACTGACTCCTTGGTGCATGTTAGTCAATCCATTGAAAACCTTGGCAAAATATTGTGTCTTAAGACTTTGCACTATCCCAAAATTACGGATTGTTATGATTGTGTAGTTTTCTCTTTTGCTTATTTATAATGTTGATATGTTTCTGCCGTGAATAAATGTTTTGTAAATTGTCAGCAGTTTTTACCTTTTTTTCTGTAACTATTTTTGTTAGAAGTCAGATCGTACTCTTCTTCTGTGTCATTATGTTATTTTTATTTTTATCATTAACCACCTAAAAACATGTTTATATGCAAAATTTATGTATGTTTATTATAACAAATTTAGATAATATAAATATATAGAGTAGAAATGAAAGTTCACCCCATTCCCCAGATATTAGTATATGTCCTTTTGGTTTTCCATGCTACCACACCTGGAAATCTATTCTACTTTATTATGGAATGGACAGCAATAGAAGTAGGTATAATCAAAAACCACTAATAATCATCTGATTATTAACATCATATCTTTCTACAGTAAGTTGTCAGTAAAGAGCAACTTACATTATTACAACTTAACTTTCTAGAGTTCTCCAGGTGACAATATCTGTTTGCTTCTTTCTTCTTTTAGCCCTTCTCTTGGTTTCTCGCAGGCTCTTTTCTGGCTGATTGTTTATTCTTCCTTAAAGGTAGTTCTTTCAGGGCTGAGTAGCACACTATGCTTTTTGTGGTTTGCATGATAACTTGTATTAATATGCTTGCTTATGTTTTAAGTTGTGAAACTGGCTTGCCTTCTTGAGAAATGTGCTTGTGTGTATGTGTGTATTATTTCCTTAATGGATGTGTACATACCAAAGCAAATTTGAATGTGGAGGAAAGAATTTGTATTATTTTTATGATTGGTGAATATGTTACCTGCAGTCAACTCTTAATTATCCATAGCTAATACTGCAACTAGCCTACTTTCCAGTTCATTTGACTCCTATTTTGCTCCCATTTATGAGTTTCTTCAATAGACATTTATTGAGTGCTTACTATATGCTAAGCTTAGGGCTATAAAAGACACAATAGTACTTTGGAATGCACAGACTATTTATTATTATTTGCCTACAGAAACCAGTCCATGCATTCTCCATGATACCAGTTACATTTGCCTTTTGTTTTCCCGTATTATCAATGAGCTTTGAGGAGAGAAACCTAAGGTTAATTGACACTGTTGGTTGTGAGTTGCTTTCTTGAGACTCAGGGACTTACAAGCATTCAGTGAAAAATAGCAGTGTGGATGATGTGCTGGACACCCTGCAATAGGACATGGGAGGTAGCACAGTATGATAAGCCGAGTGTTATATCTGAAATCAGGAGTCTTGGAATTGAACTCTGCATCTTATACTACCAGCTATGCAGTTGGACAAGTTATTTAACTTCTCTGTGCAGCTTTTATCATCTCACAGGGGAGTTGTGAAGATTCAGTGAAGTAGCATATGTAAAATGCTTAGCACAGCGTCTAGCACACAGTGAGTACTCGGCTCAGTGTTAACTGTTATCCAGGCTAGCCTTATTTCCATTTTGATGGATAATCAGGAGGTGACTGTAAAGTAAATCATGCACGACTTTGATTCCCTGGGCCTTGTAAAATGTTCATGTTTGTTTATGTATTATTCTCTTCAGCTTGCATTTTTATATTAATGAAAATTTTCTGCATGTTTGTTGTCTGATCTCTACTATCAGACACTGGCAAAAAAAAAAAAAAAGATAAAAAAATCACTTAGTGGACCTTTGAAATGAACTCAAAGGACTGGTTTAGTAGAACGGGGGCCAGTATTGTTAGTTAGCTAACAAAATATTTAGCCTCTTCCACTAATCTAATATATATCTTTTGAAAAGTCAGTTTACCAGTCTGAGAATTAATTTCTTTATTTATAAATTCATAGAATTAGGTTGGATGATTTTTTTTGTCTTCTCCCAGCTCCAAAAATTTCTAAGGATGACTAAAAAGTTATAATTGTAATAGAATTACTTTATTAAAAATTTAATATTACATATTTGGATCTGATTGACCCTCTAATTACAAAGAATAATGTTCTGAACACTTAAAACTGAGATGCTATTAGCCACAAATACCACAGCAACAGCAGTACAACATTAAAACCAACGTCTTATTTTCCTCCTTCTCATTCTTCCTCATTCCTCTGTGGTTAATGTCAATTATCATTTTCCCCCATGATTTGAAGCTATCATTAAAATAGAAGAAAAAGTCCAATAAATTAGTACTAATTATTGAGAAATGAGGAAGCAGGTACTTAGGTAGCCAGTTACAGAAAAATAATTGATACAGAGTTATTTTCATGTTTAGATAAAACAAATTTAAATGACCTTTAAAGTCTTTATTCAACAGCATATAAACTTCAAAGGTCTTTTATGTGATCTTGTATGATAATTTTGTATTTCATTTTTTATAGTACTTTAGAATTAAGATAAAGTGTTCTGAATGTTGTGTGGTTTGCTGTGGAGTTTTGAAAATATAATTTTTAATTATGATGAGAACTTGCCATATCATTATACCTTTATACTAACTTACTGATATATTGTCTCATATATTGGGCTAATAGCTAAAACAGAAGACCATGGAACTAACACGAGCATGTCAGAAGCAGTATGAGCTGGAACAGGAATTGGCCTTTCATAAAATTGATGCTAAATTTGAGCCACTAAATTATTATCCATCAGAGGTAAGTTATTCTAATATTTTAGTCGTCCAAAATTAAAGCCAGATGGGGTTGGGCTGGGCGAGTGCAGGTAGTGGGGACATGTAAGGGATTTTATCAATAACTACTCCACTTTCTTGTTTGAGGGAAGTAAACTGCATTTTGATTGAATCTGTGAAATATTTGGCTCAGGGAGTTAGAAAAATACCTTTAAAAGGTAAAAAACCCCAAGAGAATTTTGCCTACAGCCATATATATAACCAAAAGCAGCAGTTACCTTGCTTGAGAGTATGGGTTAATCAGGTCCCTTAAATCCAAACTTCCAGAGAAAGTGCTTTAGTACCATCGAATAGTCATCTCCCTACATGGTTTGTTCAGTAATCACTGGGTTCAGTATTAGGCAACCATTATTGGTACAAATGCTATAAATACCACTACAACAGGGGGACTGCCTAATTTCTAAGACCCAATGATTCCAACCAATATCATATATTATTTAATTTTTAAAAATTTGTTAAAATTTATCAAACTGAGATTTTACTTATATCAGCCAAGAAATCATAATAAAACATCCAGATTTCTAATTTGAAAGATTAAGTGGAACTAAAAATTACATAACTGTGGGCAGTTCCTTAATCAGTCAATCCAAACTTTCACTCTTCAGTGGTAAGAAGAAGAATCCTTTTGAGACCATTTTTAGTTCTAGTTTTTTTTGGTATATTAAGAATAAGACAAAAAATATATATATTTTTGAACTTCTAGGCATATAGGATTAATGTAAACTTAGGCAATTCTGTGATATGTTTATTACTAATAAAATTAATAATGTCATTTGACTGTTTGGAAGTTATATATTAAATCATAAATCCATTAATTTTTTTGCTTTTAGTATGCTGAAATTGATAACACCCCAGATGAAAGCCCTTATATTGGCAAATCGAGATACAAGAGAAATATGTTTGCCATGGAGAGTTACATTATTGATAATGCCCAGGCAGTACAGATCAAGAAGATGCAGCCAGATGAAGAACAACTTAGAAAGGAACATGTGAACTTGAGAGCCCATGCACCACTAGATATACAACTGGAAGACAAAGAAAAAAAAATAAGTGCAGGTTATTTTAAATTCTTTAAAAATATAAAAAGATTGAATATGTAGGCCAGTTTTGGTTTATAACTCTTTTAATTAAACATGCTGATGGTATTTATTATATTGTTGTTTACATAAAAAGTCTAAAACAGAAGTTTTGATTCATTGAGTAGACTATTTTTTAATGATTCCTGTTATGGTTGAGAATGGGGTTTTTGACAGTAATTTGATAGCAACATGTCCAGGGAATCCAAGAATGCATAAATCTCCTGCCAACAGGCATTGGAGAACTATACACTCAAAGACATAATTGTTAATAATTTAAGCAAGTAAAGAACCATTTTATTGATTATTGTGCATGTAGCCAAAACCTAAAGCAGTGCTTTGTATAAGCTGGAACAGAGTACTCTCCTTAGGCTAACCTCTGACACTTAAGGCTAACCTCTGACTCTTTCTGATACCCTACACTCCACCTCTCCAACCTTCCCCCCACCCCACAGTTTAATTCAAGAGATCTTACTACCTTCTGGCAAACCACGTAGAAGAAGAAGTCAAGCCACATAGAGGAAGAAGTCAAGCCAAGAAAGCACTTTAGGGTCTCTGCCAATGACAAACTTTGAATCCACTTACTCAGCTGTGTGGATATGGAAGAAAGAGAAGGCTGACCTGAGTTCGTGCATCCCACTAGTAATTGTGGCCCATTGTGGGGCTCTACCCAATCAGATTAGCAGCTTATCTTCCCTTGATTGGTAGCTAAATGGAAGACTGGTAGAGATTGACTTGGTGAGGGGAGAGAAAAGACTGAGTTCTCCATGTCTGCATGTATTATATGCAAGGCTCTGGAGGGGAAGGCAAAAATAAATCAGATATATGTGCAGACTAACTTCAAGGGGCTGGCTAATAGTTTTGTAGGAGAGCGGGCGGGAGAGACAAATCTGAAATTTGAGGTAGAAAATAATTGATTTGAGATCACCTTCATATGGGAGAGACAGCTCAGTAGTGAATTTCTTGATAGTAAGTCCTATCATAAAGCATTTACCTCTAACACAAGGTTTTTTTTTTTTTAATACTCTGAACCTAATTGTAACTTAGTGACATATAAAATGCATATTTCCCAGTAAAATCCTTATTCTCTCAAAAGGGTTCACTAGTGTTGGGAATATCAAATAAAGCTCCCTTTCTGTTAAGAATTTTACAGATAAAAGGATCAAATATAGTTCTATAGCATATCATGAAACAATTTATTGTAGAGATTAACTAACAGAGATGATTTTAAAATTTCTGTGATCTGGCCAGGCACGGTGGCTCATGCCTGTAATCCTAGCACTGTGGGAGGCAAAGGCGGGTGGATCGTTTGAGTTCAGAAGTTCGAGACCAGCCTGAACAAGAGCGAGACCCCGTCTCTACCAAAAATAGAAAGAAATTAATTGGCCAACTAAAATATATAGAAAAAATTAGCCGGGCGTGGGGGCGCATGCCTGTAGTTCCTGCTACTGGGGAGGCTGAGGCAGAAGGATTGCTTGAGCCCAGGAGTTTGAGGTTGCTGTGAGCTAGGCTGACACCACAGCACTCTATCCCGGGTAACACAGTGAGATTCTGTCTCAAAAAAAAAAAAAAAAAAAAAGTGCTTCGGCCCCCAACTGTGAGAGCCACTGACCTCAAGGAAATTCTCCCTGCCTGGTTCCTGGACCCTCTCCCATGGCAGAGGCCACATTCCCGCCCACTCCAGAGTGACGTCCTAGATAACAAGCTGGGTAGCAGCTGTCACTCTCCAGCAATCCCAACTCCTGAGGCAGGTTTTCCTGTCTCAGCACCTTCCTTCTCCCAGATGATCAAAACTGGGACTGTCCACTCCCTTCTGAGTCTCCTCTGCCCACGGGCCCCACACTGCTCCCTCCACTTGCAACAGGACACCTCCTGGAACACCCTGCAGGAAGCCGACGTCTACACACAGGCTCGCACATGCCCTGGGTGTGCACAGGGCTCTGGTTCTGTCCAGGAGGTGTGGAGGGAGGCTCACCAGTCCAACAAAGCTTGGTACCTGTGCCAGTGTCATACACCAAGACTCCAGGTCACAAGTAATACGAAGACATCAGACCTGGCAGAGAAGGCAAACCCTCCAACATGCCGTGCAGAACAGGGACAAGAAGCAAGGTCATTCTGGGGCAGCAAGAAGAGAGGAACAGGGAATAGAGAGGAAATCATACCTGAGCCAGGGCAGCGGGTATGAGCT
>CAUYRT010062408.1:0-70209 GCA_963574885.1 Lepilemur ruficaudatus | reverse complement strand
GGGAAGGAAATCTTCTAAAACTGATTTATGTGAATAGCTGTACAACTTGGTAAATTTACTAATAATCATTTAATTGTACACTTAAAATGGAGTAATGGCATGGTATGTAAATTATACTTCAATAAAGTTGTCTTTAAAAAAGATTGTACATCTGTACATCATAACAAGACGTCAATGTGAAAATAGCATCTCAGAGACAGCTGGCTCAGGTCTGGAAAACTCAAAGATATTTCATCTGCAAGAAGTTGACACCCATGGTACCTGCTCCCAACACTGAGCTTCATGTTCTCCAACTCCTACTCATAGCTCCATGGTGGGGAGGAGTCCCCCAACACAGTGTTCCCTGAAGTTTATTTCAGATTCATGGACTCTATTTAGGATAGCTGTAACTCTGATCCCTCAAGTTTTGAGGCGTGATCAGGCCTTGTCTCTCTGCATATTCTAATGGAAGGTGACTTGTGACTTGTGTGTTCCCTTTCTGTGTACCTGGCTTGAGAGCCACCCCTCAAGCCCCACAATGGTGAGTTTATAGCCTCCAAGGAGAGGCCAGGAAAGGTAACTCATATCCTATTGGTAAGGGATCATTGGGGATAATTCCCAGTGTCACAGTCACCCAAAAAAGTCTTGTTCCCCACCCACGTAGGTACTCCAGGGAGTCTTGAGCTTGAATACTCAGATTGGGATTCTCCTGGGAATTCCAAGTTAGGATCTCACAGGCTCTGCGGTTCTGTGTGACCTCAAAGGCAAAAGGATTGAAAATCAGCTGTGGCTTGCCCATCTAGGCCACAATGTGGTATTAGGATATGGCCATACTGAATAAGTCAGTGAGAGGTTACTCAGCACTGAAGACAACATAGAAGATTTTGATTCCATAATTCTAACCAAGGCCTCCTTTTCAGTGAGGCTGTCCAACAGCATCTTCTCTCTGGTCCTATAACTGCTTTAGTCCAGAAGGAAGACACTCATTCTGGAAACACTACATTACCGAGGACTATCCCAATGCTTGATATCCTTATGGCCACATTACATGTCAATGATCGACAATCACCATAGAACTAAAGCTCCAGGGCATTACTGAGGCATCTTCAGGGGGAGGGCCCAACAGGAAACATGTGGTACCCTGAAGAATTTGAAGAGGATGCACAGTGAGCATCTGTAGAATGACGTGAGCATGTCAGACCCCCAAGAGAATGAGCCCCGGACCTCCATCCTGATCAGGGGAGCTCAGAGTTCATTCAGCATCAGAACCTCCTGGAGAGCTTATTCAAGCAGATTGCTAAGCCCACCCCTAGAATTCCTGCTTTAGCATGTTGGGGGAAGGAGACATAAGAATTTTACATTTCCAGGAAGTTTCCAGGTAGTGACAACCCAGGAAACACTGAGAATCACTGGTGTGGATGCTGATAATCCCAGGTGAGGGAGGAAGATCAGGAGTTGTTCCCAGAATTGGGGTGTTAGAGGGTAGAAAAGCTGAGATGGATAGATGATTTGGGTACATTCCAAGAGCTGACCACGTTGGGATTATAGCCACCTTCAGCTGAAGGACATGGCCAGCTCTAGATGGATACTGAGGGAGAAGACAGAGGAACACATATGCCACTGTCACCACTGTCCCTCCAGGCTCATGAGGAGCTTCCCATTGCCTAGCCAAGGCCTGAGACTATGGGAAAAGTCTTGGCTTGGTCAGCCTTGGGGGCAACAGTCAGGTGTGGGTACCACGGGAGACAAAAGGAAGACACCTGCCCAGCGAGATCACTCCAGGGGGTGGTTTCCAGCTATCAGTTGTTTTAGAGGAGCTGAAATGTTAGAGTTCCCACATTCATTCCCCATCTCTAAGCCTACCCTGCAGAGACTCATGTCCCCTTGGTGTCAGATCTTTGTACCAGAACATTGGGTCGCCAGGGAGGCCTATCTCCCCACCCCCACAGAAGCTCCAGGAAGCAGGAATGTATGGCTCGTGGCTCTAGAGTATCCCCCACACACTCGAGGAGCTGTAACAACTCAGGCCCTTATGCTGCTCCAGGCCCCACAACCCAAGTCTGCTCATACATAACCTAGAGATGACCCTGTGGTGTGACCGTCCACCAGCAAAATACCTCCAACTCCTGAACATCTAAGCTCCTTTGCTCAAACAGCCCCTGGAAGCATGGGTACCACTGGGGAAACACTCCTGCCTTCATCTCCACCACTGACAGTTGGCGGATCCTCAAGAAGTTTGTAAGGCTGTGCTGTGTTTTTTATCCTCACCTTGGAGCCAGAAGTTCTTCTCCCATAACTAAACCTAAAGAGGTGATGTTGGCCACCAGACTGGACCCACACACCAGACGTTCTTCCCAACTTCATGAATTTAAGGACTGAGTGGAGAGCCTCTTGGCTTCCAAGTACACAGTGATAGGCTGGGGGAACAGCCTCACCTCCTCTAGCCTCAACCTCATAGTTGAGTTTTATTCAAGTGATGTTAGACACTAACGCTTAATTCAGAATGCAGTAAGATAGTGAGCAGAGTGGGCTCTCCTCTGTCACTGCTGGGCGTAAGGCAGCTTCTGTGAGGCAGAGCGACTGATCTCAAACATCCCCTGGAGAGTTTTTGGCTTCTGTAGCCACTTCAGTCACGGCATCAGGCCGGTCGTTCTCCTTCGTGG
This sequence comes from Lepilemur ruficaudatus, assembly GCA_963574885.1. Lineage (NCBI taxonomy): Eukaryota > Metazoa > Chordata > Mammalia > Primates > Lepilemuridae > Lepilemur > Lepilemur ruficaudatus. Next base: position 67,567 of record CAUYRT010062408.1, on the reverse strand, counting down.
CCCTTGCTATTTCTAGTAGGACTTTGTTTGGCAGAGTTCACATGCCCTAACCCACCTGTGCTGAGGGGAATTCTAGGGTACCATGCTCGGGGCCAGATAGTCTGAAAATACCTTCTGACCATAAATGAGTGCTCCTTGACATTAGGAAAGGAAAAGATTCCCCCTTTGGCTGGTGAGACGTGATCTGTCAACAACGTAGACTTGGGACAGATGAGTTCTGAGAACCCTGAGACTTCTGTGCTTTAATCCCATGAAGGGGAGACCCACAGGAGAGTCTTATTTCCTGCCTTTCAGGACTGGTTGCCTCCACTACCCTTCTAAGACAGAGAGCCTCAGGAGGGGAGTGGCTATGTGGTCCGAGTAGATCTTCACTATGAGTTTTGGATTTTCATGGTCAGTCATCAGAGACTAGGGATCAAGAGTTCCTAATCTCTACTGTATTAAAGGATCACACTGAAATATGGAAAAGGCTTAAGCATCCTCAGAGTGATAGCTCAGTGTTCCTCAGTGAGGTATAAGCTGGTTTCCAGCAGGAAAATCTTTCTCAGCCACAGCTGGATACTTTCCCAGAAACCAGATTCCCAAGATCATATTTGAACTTTGTTTTACCATCTCAGAATTTGTCTTTTATCCACCTGGGATTTCTAACAAATTCCATGTTGTGTAGTATTTATGGGGGAGGCATTCATCGGGGAATCTGCTACTTTACCTAACCCCAAGTTCAGAGTCAACATTGATCTCCCTTCTGAAAGTAGTGAAGGAATAGATGAGACAATCAGCCACCGTCCTGGCTGAGTCAGGTCTCAGGCAGGTGTGCTGCCACTAAATAGCAAGTAGTCACCCTGAACATGGCCAAGGGCAGCAATGGCCCTGAACCCCCACAAGTGTCAGCTTGTGTGCTACTAGGATTTTCTTGGTAGTTCCCCAAAAAGTCAGAACCCACTTAAGGAAGGAAGCCTAGTCAGCTAATTGCTCCAGCACCTGAAGACCAGGTAGAAGAAGCCTTTCACCCCAGGTACGTGACCAGCCCCAAGCTGCCCAGAGCCAAGACCACACCAAGCACATGAACCAAGCAAAGGCTGGAAAGGGAGAGACACTCAGTGACCCAGAAACAGACAATTTCTTGGGCAAGAGAAATCTCAGCTCTAGATCAAAGGCTCACATTCTGACCCAAATCTATCATTGCAGGACTGAGACCCCTGGGAATGGAGGAGAAACTACCGCAGCATTCCTGGCTCTTTCACCTTGCAGTCAAGGCTTTGAAGTATTCAGGACCCATTTACCCATTGTATACCAAGTTCTAGAATGGAAAAGAAATAAGTCTAACTTCTGGTGACATCCCACCACTTTCTCATCCCCCATAAACATACACACATTGCTACCATGGTGGCCACTCCTTGTGCTGTCCTGGCAAAAAAATTAAGACTTAAGAAATCTGATCATGTTGATGAGAATACCTTGTATATTTTGGATTCCAGACAGCATAGTTACTACTTGACAATTTTCAGCAACTTTCAGTACTGTAAGATACTGCTACCCAGCTGCCAGGCCAACTGAAGTTAGTAACTGACAGTTACTGAACACAGATTATGCAGAGCAATTGCAACATTCATACCAGGAGCATGAAGTGGCATGTTTTAGAAGACTAGGGTGTACGCCAAAGCCAACCACATGAAGTGCATGGCCCAGGGATTTTAATGCATGGTATACACACCAGGAAAGCATAGGTACTTGCACGTATTTGAACAATGTTATGACTATGCTAATTGTAATAGTCCAAGGTATCACCTGAATGTATCAACACTGGAATGGGCAAATCAGACTATATTAAGTTAGTACTATATGGGAAGATCAAGTTACTGCTACATTAACATGCATTAAGTCAGAGTGAAGAGAAAAGACATACACGTAGAGTCAGTATTACAGATCGAGACCACTGTTTGGTGTGTCTGACTGGTTATACTTTTGCCTCCAGTGACTTGGAGGCAAGGAAAGGCACCTACTTTGAGGATTCCTTGTTTCTTTGGGTTGTGGTTTCATGGGTGGGTTCATTTAAACATTCCTTCAGCCTAACTTCACTCTTGGTGAAATAATGTCCAAGAGACAAGCAGGTTCACAGGTTGAATCTAAGTCTGCAGCTGGCACATCCTCCCATCCCCAGCAACTGGAGCCTTCAGTCTGGGTCTTGGAGGACATGCCTGCAGACCTGCACCTCCAAGAACTACCTTGGCCACTGTGGACATGACAGACTTGGCTTGCTTTGAGGAAGTGTGGTAGGATTACCAAGTCTTCCAGAATGACTTCCTTCGGAAATTCATTGCAGAACCTCAGGATACCAGAGAAGGGGCACTGCCAGCAGCTCTACAGAGGTTTAGAGCTTCACAGCTGTCAATTAAGTATGTCAAGATAGCATTTCCTGGCACTACAAAAGTCTGGGTCCACTCCAGCCTCAATGTTCATTGCTTTCTTGAGGCTCAAGTGCACCCAGCTTTTACTGAAATATACATTCATTATAATAAAAGCTGGCCTTTTTGCCATTCTCAGTTGCAGGTGACAGTGTCACCAAGCTTGTTAGTCACAAGTTACCGTAGTTCAAATTCATAAGCTGGGCCTGGCTATGCCACAGCCCCTCTGGCTTGGGGAGAGGCTTAAAGGCTGATGTGCTTCACACTCCTCAATTGCTCATTCATGGTATTTAATACAACTTGAGGCTTCACCCAGCCCCTTGGGATGCCAGTGCTATTCTTGGGGCCTCAGGCACCACGCATGGATTTCAGATCTTCTGATTAAAAAAGGTAGTGGGGGTGAGGGGTGAGAGGGTTGACACCATGCAGGAACAGCCACCACATCTAAGGGGACCTTGTGGGAGTGGCCATCATCCCCTCAGCCTCTCCTCACTGTCAGCCTTGGCAGAGCTGCTTAGATCTGAGGCTTCACCATCATGGAATGGGTGGGAAACTGAAGGTAAGAGGAACGTTTGACTCTTATTCCGGACAGCAAAGTGGGATGGGGAGTTGCAGAGACATGGATGGTGTTGGGAGTGGACGAATGCCAGTGAGAGCCACCTGCCTTAGAAGAGCCTGCCAGACACCCCTGGGGATGGATAGCCGGTACTGGAGGATGTTGAAGCTCAGAAAATCTGCACTGCAGGTACAGATGCTCAGAGAATAGGGGCACAAAGCCATTAGTTGAAGCCATGGGGTACAGTTACCACCAGAACAACCCCAGTTGGGGCAATTAAGACCAGCCAAAAAAGAGCTTGCACAGGGGACTAGGTTGACTAGACCTGTGTGGACCACCAGACCAGGTAGCATTCAAAAGCCCTAAGTCCATATCCTCATGGCAGGTGCAGGAGAGAGATTTGGAATCCACTTGCCAGGGGGTGGTTCAGACTAAGGTGAGTCTTTAGACCCCAGTAGTATGGAGAAATTCTGTGAACATGCCATGTCACAAATATTAGTGGAAGACAGATTAGTTTTCATGACCGAGACCCTGGCCTTAGCAGATCAGGACCTTCTAAAGAGGTGGTAGACTTTCTAGAGAGGGAAGGAATGCTGCAAGGCAGAGACAGCCCTCAAGGATGGCATAGACCCCCACATACCATCTGTGACTGAGAATCCACTCTCGAGGGAACATGAGGGAAAAATTACAAATGCTGACAAAGACAGGTGGTGTGGCCTGGCACGATTCCAGGAACCCCCTGGTGTGGAGCCAGGGGCTATGTGTCCACCCAACCCAGAGAGCCAGCCTTGATGGATCAGCCACAGGAAGAAGTGCAGGCCTCCTGTGACATGTATGACCAGGTTTGCCTGTGTGTATGCATGTGCAGGAAAGCCAGAGATCAGGAAAGGCCCCCAGGGCTGCATCTCAATGCTGAGGGGGAGCACCCAGGCAAGTATTAGGAGCAGCAGAAAAGCCAAATCTAAGAGCGAAGCCTTGCTGGGTCCCTTGGGCTTCACGCTGCACAAGTCTTGCCTCCTCATCACTAGTGTTCAGGGGTTAGAAGCCATGGCCCCCCAAGGAACCACTCGGAACCTTTGTGCTATAAGAGCTTAAAGCCTGGAGGATCCTGACTGCATTTAGCAGACACTCATCCAAGTTCATCTTTGGCGATGGCACGACGGTACAGCCTGAAGCATCCTGTGTGTGTGTAAGGACAGAAGCTAGGACTGGAGGAGAATTAGGCACAAGGACTGGAGGAGGGTCAGTCCTCTCCTATTATGGTTTTTACGGAGTCAGTACAGACAGGTCACTGATGGCAGAAGCAATTTTCTTCATGCACCTGGTTTTTCTGTTCAATTCAGATCAGGACATAGTCCTTCAAGTCTGGGCAAGGAGCAGAGAGTCTGTTCTGAGTGGTGTGTGGTCCATGTTATTGGGTAGAACTGAACTGCTGCAGATATTCCTCCTCCCTGTTTGCTGCCATGGGTTTTTGAACTCAAGTGACGGATATACAAGCCCCAGTTTTGGCTTCTTCAGGTTATCTAACTTCATCAGGATGAGTCATCTCTCCCCTTGAAAACCTAAGGTGTTTTTTTTTTTTAAAATCATGATCATTTTAATAGCTGCAAAAGATTCCATTCCATGGTATGAATATAGCATAATTTTAAAGATGTTTTTCTATTGGTTGACACTTCATTTTTTTAACTATTTGCAATAATGTGATAGCACCCTTGGGCATATACTTTGTCCCCATACTGGAGAAGTCCCCTAAAAAATTTCTAGCAGCAGACCTTGTGGGTCAAAGAAAATGGGTATTTGTAGGGCTCTTGATACATATTGCCAAAATTCCTTTCTAGAAAAATTGTAACCTGTTTACATTCCCACCCATGGGAGTGTCAGATGTCAGAATCATGATTGTAATTATTGACAGGGATACAGATAGTTCAAGCATTGCCAGTGATATTTTAATACCACCAGCACTTCCACCTGTTACAATAAAATAGACTTACTTTGAGCCTGTAATATTTCAGCTATCTTAAGAATTTTACATGTTATCTCATTTAGTCCTTCCAGTAACCTAGAGGTTTAGGTATTATTTTAATTTCCCTATTTACAGATGAAGATATAGCCCAAAGAGGTTAAACACCTTGCCTGATGATCACAGCCAGGAAATGGTGGATTCCCAGGTTTGACCCCAGGCAGTTTGACTTCTGCAAGTGTAATTCTTCACTTTTTTAGAAAGACAGAGATGAACTAGTTGAGGGTAATTCTACCTGAATGGTTAGCTTTACTGTGCACAGCTCACTAAGATGTAACTTGAGCAAAAGCATTACTACATGTTGCAAATAAGAGTCAGGACTGATATTAGTTTTCTCCCTCTAGTCTCTCTCTATCCTCAGGACATTGTCACTTTACCAGCCAGGTGTGTGGCTGAGGGAAATGACTCTCTCCTGATCCTGTGAATTCCAAAGAATTCCCATGAACTATATTTCTAAGCAGATTTGCTTCTTTCCAATGTGTGCTTTCTGCAAAATGCTTTCTGCAGAACAGCTGCACCTGTTTTCCTGGGAAAAGTATTTCTCTAAGCTGAGGTTGGAGGGGTTCTTGTTGTGAAGATGAGGACTTGCCTAACATTTGGCATTACCTTTTTCAGGGAATGTATAGTCAATTTCTAGGCTTCTTGAGAAATCATTAACTTGGTTTTTATTGCCTTTTCCCAACTTGTTGGTTTAATGCCTGCCTCCCAACATGTGTGAATGGACAAATGGCACTAGCATCATCTGGGAACTTGTTGAAAATACAAATTCGCAGGTTTTACTCTAAGACTCACTGAATCAGAAACTGAGGGTGGGGTCTGAAGTCTGATTTCACAAATCCAGGCGATTCTGATTCATGCTAAAGCTTGAAATCTGCTCTAAACCTTAGTTTCTTCTTTCATAGGATAGTAGTCACAGTAGTTGTAGCAATAGTAATTGTAATATCTGCCCCATGGATTATAGGGAGGATTATATGAGCTAACTGGAGTCCTTGGCACAGTGCCTGGCATACAGTAGGCACTTAATGAATGGTAGTTGGCATCACTATCTCTGAACTTGTCCAAGGTCACTGTGCTGAACCTATGTAGTATTTATCCATCTTCCATCCCAATCCTTTCAGGGACAGCCCTTCTCCTGCCTGAGGGTCTGACGGGAATGCCAGGCACAATCTCCACCCTCTGTTGTGGTATGACTGAAGCAGGGCCCAGCAAATGCTTGTCTCTTCAGGGATTTGTGTCTCAAGGCAAGATCCTCAGGGCTGTAGAGTGGTTGGAGTCAAGTCATTCCATTATCCTCCAGTCCAGAGCTTCTAATCTGTAATCTGCTTAAGGCTAACTAACCTGAGGATCCTGTTCAAAGGTAGATGCTAGTTCAGAAGGTTGGGTGGTTCTGAAAGCCTGAGTTTCTAACAAGCTCCTCCCCAGGTGATGCCAGTACTGCTGGCTGTGGACCCCACATGTAGCGGATCTCGTTTGCAGAAGGGTAGATCTCATTTTTAACCTCACATTAGAGTCACCCGGGGGAGCTTTGAAACAAGACAGTCCCATTCAGGCCAATTAAATCCCAATTCCTGCCATCAGTGGCTTTTGAAAAGGTTCTCTAGTCGATTCTACCTGTAGCAAGTGCTGAGAACTACCACCATAGAGAGGTGGCCCCCATCCCCAAACCTCATCAGGTGTGGGAACTCTTTCTGATGCCATGAGTTTCTCCTTTTCAATTTTTTTTAAATTTTTAATTTCTGATTATGGGGGTACAAGCATTTTGGTTACAAGTAATGCCTTTGCCTCACCTAAGCCAGGGCTAGAGGTGTGCCCTTCCTCCATACAGTGCACTGTCTTTATTAGTTGTGAGTTTACCCACACCCTATCCCCCAACCTGACTGGCACCCAGTGAATATTACTACCATGTGAGCACCTTAGTGCTGATCAGTTAGTACCTATTTTATGGTGAGTACATGTGGCACACGTTTTTCCATTCTTGTGATATTTCACTTCGAGGGATGGGCCTCAAGCTCTACCCAGGATAAGAGGTGCTATATATCACCATTGTTTTTTGTAGTAGAGAGTAGTATTCTGCAGTATACATATACCACATTTTATTAGTCCACTCATGTATTAATGGGCACTTGTGTTTCCACAACTTTGCAATTGTGAATTGTGCTGCTATAAACATCTGAGTGCAGAGGTCTTTTTTATAGAAGGTCTTTTTTTTCCTTTGGGTAGATGCCTAGTAGTGGGATTGCTGGATCAAATGGTATTTCTATTTTTAGCTCTTTGAGGTACCTCCAAATTACTTTCCACAGAGGTTGTACTAATTTTCAGTCCCACCAGCAGTGTAAGAATGTTCCTATCTCTTCACATCCATGCCAGCATTTGTTTCGGGACTTTTTGATAAAGGCTGTTCTCACTGGAGTTAGGCGATAGCTCACTGTGGTTTTGATTTGCATTTTCCCCCGATGATTAGAGATGTTGAGCATTTTTATATGTTTGCTCGCTATTATTCTGTGACATCTATGGTTTGATAGAAAGTATGCTTTTGCCATTCACACCGGGTATGGAGAAGTTAGTCAGATCTGGCAGATCTACATTTCAAGTTCCTTCATAATCCCCACCTCCATTTTCAGAGCTTGTCATCACTACTGGTGACAAAGCTTTGGAAAGTACATCCGGCCATGTTAGTCTGGTCACTTCCCGAGGAGGTCTCTCACATTGGGGTCTACTCTGACTCAGGATCTTAGAGTAAAAGCATGCTAGTTTGTGTGAACTCATTTATTCCCCTGACCTCTTGGCAACAGGCAGTTTTTGTTATAGTCTTAAGAATTGGGTACTTTAATCTCAACTGCTCTAAGAGTTGTTCCACAAGTCAGGAACCTGAGAGGACTAGAAATTTAAAGATCATTTTGTTCTTTTAGAGAATTCTTATTCACTACCCATTCCCAAAGGTGCACCCTGATACTAAGTGGGAAGACACCATGCCCATGACAAAGCTCCACTTCAGAGCTTTCATGACATCAGGGATCCGCTGGCAGAGGGTCACTTTGATACCTGTCCGCAACTTCATGAGAAACTTCCTAGTCATGGCTGTTTTTTATTTCAGCATATTACAGGTGTACAAATGTTTAGGTTATGTGTATTGCCCTTGCCCCACTCGAGTTAGAGCTTCAAGCATGTCCATCCCCTAGACAGTATGCATTGCGCTCATTGTGTATATACCCATCCCCTCCTCTCTGCTCCCATCTGCCTGACACCCAATGAGTGTTATTGCTATTATGTGCACTTAAGTGTTGATCAGTTAAATGGCTACTTGTTTTTGCATAGAAGTGACTAAAACCCTGTCGTTTTTGCTCTGAGTGATCTCATGCTACCTTGGGTGAACTTATGGCAGCAAAGCAGAAGAGGAATATTTGGGACCTGGATCTCTCAGGGCCTCTCTGGGTCTCCTGTGTTGTGCAGCCTTTGATCACCCATAGTGTCTGCATGCAAAGAGAACATGACATTTGGTCAACACCTGGATGTCCCACCTTAGCACCAGAAGGACATATGTTGATCCAGTCATAGGAACTCTGCTGGATTCTGTGTCATCTGACCCAGATTAGATGGCCACGAGACCCTGTCACCCTAGAGTTCATCTTGAATGCATCTTTCAGAAGCACAGCTGGTACAAGCATGCTACACGTGGCCTGTTTTGCTAGGCTTTAACTTTGACACATTTGGATGTCATACTGCAGCTAGAAGGTAGGCTACTCATCAAGGTTTAGTGACCCTGGCATCTGTGCGAGTGCCACTAGCAGTCTCTAACTCACAGAGATGACATCCAGGACCCGGAGTTCAAGGTAGCAGTTGCCTGCCTGAGATACTTGCTGGGCATCAAGGTACAATTAACCCAGATTTCCTTATTCTGTACCTGTGGCTTCATAACAGTGTCATATTCAATTACATATGCTAGAGGACTAGAGAAACATAGGAAAGATCCCTGCACCCACAAGGGAGATGGAGCCTGACTCTTCGTCAGAAGCAAGAGTTACTATCCGCAGTCAACCTCACTGGACAGAGAGCAAGACTGACCCAGCTGCAACTGATCGACAGCCACCTGAGTTACCTACTTCACCCAAGAGGAATTTAGTGCTGGCAAGGAGAAAATCTGGAGAGCTTCAAGGCCAGAGTCCTCCATTTGACTTCACGCTTAGTCACCAAGCCTCTGAACTACACCTAAGTCAGATATTAATAGAACAAGGATACTCATAATTTGGAGGCTTCACCACAGGCCCTCCAATAGGCCCCCTTCCTACAAACTAATCCCCTGGACCAGCAGATGCCAACCTTCCTGCAGACCAGTTGTTCACTTTGTATCTCATGCTTCTTACACCCAACCCATGCTCAATGCTCAGTAATATCTGGTCCAACTTTCAGTAAGCACTCTGCAATGTGACATAAGACTTTTACAAGTGGAATTCATACTAGCTGCTAGGTTAGACCCAAGCCCACGATCATAGAGCACAACTCTGAATGGGCCATGCATGTCTCAGAAGAGCCTTCCAACATTTCCACACCAAGACCAGACATGGGCCATGGGTCAGGAGAAGGTAGAGCAGAGACAGGCCTGAACACACTCCAGGTGGACACTAACCTAGGGACAGGCATCCAAGCCGATTCTAAAGGAACCTGATTCAAGTGCATAGTCGTTCAATCTAGCCCATTTAGCTCCTGCTTGGACTCTAATTTTGGAGCATCAGAATATGCCAAGAAACAGTTTAAATATATTTTGTCCCTTTGATGCCTAACTTCAGACTGTATTCCTAACTTGTAATCAACCACATCCTCTTAAGACAGTGGACACAGTTCAGAGTAGAGACTGGTGCTATGCTGCCCTTAAAGATACATGTACACACCTATGAGCTCTGGTCTTTATTATACAAGACTTAGAGCTCTTTGCTGGGGTAGTCTAAGTATCCTGATAGATATGACACAGGCCTCGTATTCAGAAGACTAAGATGCTTTTCCCACCCCAGTAACTTGTGCCCTGAGGATTCCCTCAATAGGGGTAGAGGCTTGAAAGCCTAGTCTGGGCAACACAGAAGTTTCTACCTGAGCCTGCACATTCAGGTTTTTAAGTGGGAGTTACAAGCTTCACTCCCCTGCAGGTGTGATGAGTATCCTCTGGGAACCTGGTAACTCCTGGTTCAAACCCAGGACCCACCTGGGTCCGTGGGCCCACCAGCTCCTTGCAGGATGGCATCCAAGTGTCTTTAGTGAAGATTTCACAGGAGGACACACAGCTCACCAGTGAGGTCAGCTTCCTAAGCTGCATGCTACCTACTTAGCAAGTAGCTTCCAGACACCTACACTCCACACACATTTTTTTTGTAGCAAGGGAAAGGTATGGGATGGCTGAGAAGAGCATAGAGTTATAGGCTTTGATGTGTGAAGACTAAACCAACCATCTACTCATTACCTCATAAGACAATGTTAATACCAAGTTAAAGGAAAGGTAGCTTAAGACAGTATGTTGGTACTTCACTGAAAAGTTGTCACCCACTGATATGGGCCCTTGTACTGTTGAACTGTTGAGTACCAAAAAGCCCTCAAGGTGACTCTTAGTATAGGGAGAGGGGATGAGAGACTACAGAAACCAGAGCAGAAAGCCAGGCTCGTGACCTGTACAGGATGGTTTCTTAGTAGCTTCCTCCCATTAAGCACATGAGTTAGACTGCAATGTCTTATGCACCATAAGGTGACTTCAGGATATGTCAGTACTTATAAGCAGGTTATCAAGAGCTAGGCAACATGCCATGTTATCTGCTCTCCAGGGTGAGTGCTTAGAGGCACTTTCTAGTCCTCCGCATTTCCAAGTTCTCCATAAGGAAACTGATCATCTGTGTTGAAGCAAGCTTCGTCTGATTGCCGTCTACAGCAGCATTGGGGGCCACCTTCAACAATCCAGCTGGGTGTCCGTTCCTGCACCCACAAAAGTCATACAGCTGGTGCCCTGACATTAGGCACAATGCAGTGGATCTGAGAAAGCCTCAAACTCATCTGCTTGCCTTGTTTCTTAGGTGAGGCTAACTTGGCACCAGTAGTTAAAGCCAGGTTTACCAGGTTGAGAAAAAGTCAAGCTGCAACTAAACTCACTTGGCTGCCAGCATCAGGGAACAAGAGCCCACAGGCTTGGTAGAACTGGGTCTAAATCTCTATCAGCAAGTAGTTTTGTTGTTTTGAGGCAGTCCCAGGTGAGAAGACATTTCCTCCCTTCTAAGGTAGGGGGGTAACACGTTCTGTTGACCTCGCATGAGCGAGAGGATAAGATGCAAGCATGGAAACACATCCACGTAACACTAAGATGTCAGGGTCATTTTTACTTGGTGACACAAGTGCTGACTACAGAAACATTAAATTAACAAGGTAGATTGAACCCCTGCTGGGTTAGTAGAAGAAGGTTCTGGCATTTTAAGACCTGCTGAGTCTTAATGGAAGGTTGACCTTTATTAAACTTACAGTAATACAAGTTCTGCAGCTCATATTTGCTAAGTCTGTGCCCAGGTAGTACTTCAAGCGACAGCAGGCAGCATTGGCCATGATTCGACAATTGGGGAGACATGATCACGAGGTTTCCTGTCGGCCGGCTACATCCACTAAAGGCCTCCCCCTCTCTTCCTCCCAGGAGTAAGTGGTCTGGTTTGATTAGAGAAGCCTAAGGACAAGAGCCCCTGTTTTAGTCATTTACCACCCAAAGGAGGAACCTGCATCTTGACCTTTAGGCAAAGCCTATGGCAAGATCCTCATACATCTTTCTGCTGGGTAACCTTTGTTCTAAGGTCACATCTGTCAAGTGATTAAGCCACTGTCTTGGGACAGCTGGGTTGGGTGTCCTTGGTCACTTCCAGTCTTATGAGGCTTCTGAGATGCCATGTGACAGCCCCCCACCCCAAGAGGCACTAGATGGAGTGACGTTTAGGAGGTAGCACCTGGGACTGCAGCTGCTAACTTTGTTGTTCAGGAGGGGTAAGAGGCATTTGTCTCACGGCTTAGGGGCTCAGGTTAGTCTCTTTAGCGACCCCTGTCACTTTCCCTTAGACCTGGAGTTTTTACCAGAGTCAGGTTGGCCCCGGTTCTTGTGGAAGACAGTGATCCACCACTAAGAGACAGCTTTAGCACAGGGCCCATCTTCTGCCCAAGACCAGGTTCCCCGCATTTCTCAACTTCTGACTCACATGCCTTGCAGCTCACCACCCCCTTTGCCCCCCATTTTCCTGGAAACAAGGCCCTTTGGAACCCTGTTTTGTCTCCCCTCTGACAGTAGGTCATTAGGGACCAGATAGCTACTTCCTATCTTGCATTTTAGATAAAATAATCAAACCTTCTCCGCAGTTCCCTGAGCTAAGGACCTGCTGTCCCTAGTGTCTTTTTCTGAGAGGAAAAGAAAGAGCTCTGAAGCAGAATTGAGTCTTTGTGGGAAGTGGAGGCCTCGGACCACGCTGCCGAGAACCAGCCTGCGCCTTTCCAGGCCGAAGACAGGCCAGGCAGGACTCCTGTAGGCTGTGTCTTGTTTGTCCTTAAGCAGAGAGAGAAAGAAGAGGAGAGACCTAGATATCTTCAGAAAGGACCCAAAGCAAGAAATTACTCCGCCAAGTGAAAAACAAACACGGTAACCCTCCCGCCGCTTCTCACCCAGACCCAGCAGCTAGGAGCCTGGTGAGCCGGAGCCGCCCTCTTATGCTCCTTCCTTCCCCGCCCTCCCAGTTACCTGGAATGATGGCCACCTGGGCCCACAGCCCGCACCTGCCCTCCCCACTTTGCGTCCTGTTGGGTTTTCTGGACTGAGGGGCAGCAGCCGTGCACCTTGCTACACAGGGTAGAGGGGAGGGGCTTGCAAACAGTTCTCTGAGGCTCAGCTTGCTTTGATCAAGAAAAACTACTTGTGGAAGATTCTCACCAGCCATTAACGGCAGCTGCTTGGGGATCATTCCTGAAAAGAGACTGACTCAGGTGGGTGACCATCTCATCCCCACTGATCCGGCACTTGCTTGGTGTCAGCACTGAAAGTCCCGTGTGGATCTGGGCAAACCGTGAGGTTGGTCACCCTAGCAGAGGAGAGCAGAGCACGTTTCCCCAGCGTTGGAGCAAATTCTCCATGGTGCAGAGGACGGAGGTGATAAGGAGATGTTCTGCACCAATGGAACATCCTGGAGTTTTGCTTAGATGACTTAGCTTTAAAAACTACCTTAGATATAGTCCAACTCTGCCTATTTAAAGATAGGAAGCATTTCCTATTACTCTCAATTCGAATTATTTTAATTTGTAGTGGGAAGGCTGAGTTTTATGAGATTTGTTAAATGTGCACCTCTGAGCATTTGTTATGAATAAACCCATCAATTGTATCCATGGAGATTATTTTTTTGAAGTTGGATTATCCCCTTTTTGAGGAGTTAAATGTCAGATTTTTAGTGTTAGGGTTCTATCACCAGAAAAGAGAGTTGATCCTACAAACGGAATATAAGTGGCTAGAGTTAAGAATTTGGAATTTTAACTATACAATGTTTGTGGGTTTCTTTCATTTCATTTGTCCCCAGGACTGGGAAATCCAGGGGTTCAATAAATTAAAATAGTTCTTGTTTCAGTTGCCAGCTTTGATGTTAAATCAAAGCCTCTTGAAATGTATCCCATTTGTAGTGTTTCACTTTAATACATGTGATGATTTTAACTAACAAATTTTAAACTTTATATAGGACATCTGTTACCTTTGTGTATTTTAAATAAAAATATTTCAGTATAAACAATGTAACTTGTTTGTTTACCTTTAATCTGTACCCTAGGGGCCTTTAGTTAGCCTTCAAAGCAACAATGAGATTCCATACTTTCCAGGAGACCACTAAGCACTTTAAATACCTTCATCTTTTCCTAAGGGACATTGGAAGCATTAATAATTTTCTTTGGCATGATGAGCTGTGGCCATGCCAGGTGGCTGGCTTGAGGGGCCCTATGGATGCCAGCACCCTTGGGTGAGTAAGGTCTAAGGATGGAGCTGCCCATCACCTCCCACCTTGCTGGTTACATGCTGTATCCAGAGAGATTTGGGGGTCTTCCTCCCCAGCTTCCCTGTGCCTTCATAGAGGACTCAAATCCCCTGGGAAGATAAAAGTTTTGGTCAGTTCTGCCTGGAGAGTATCTTTACATTTGCCTCAGAGTAAATCTCGCATTCCGTTTCTGGAAGGCATGAGAACAGAGTGCAGGGTCTTCTCTGGACTTACAAAAATAGGGTATATGACTGGAGCTCGATTACTCATGAATATTTGTACATTTATCATAATGAGCTGTAATGGTTTGTAGTATTCAGTTCACAGTATATACATATAATGAAGCATCACACTGCACGTGGTAAATATATTTTTTGTCAGTTATACCTTAATAAAACTGGAGGTGGGGGAAGAATGGGCTCTAAGTCATTTTTGGGACACACTGTCTGCTAGTAGGGTAGTGGGGGACAGGACATATCTTCCACCTGCCTCTACTGCCTACTGATTTCAAAAACAAACAAAACACTTAACCAACAATTGCTGAATGGTCCAAATTGCCCTGTCATTTTGAAATAGCATTTTTTAAAAAAAGTCCGTGTATTTTCCCCCTGCAGTTGGATGTCTTGGTATTACCCACTTGTAAAGAAGATCTTTTCTGCAGATGGTTCTCTATGTCTGTACACAGGGTGGCTCATTGCTGGTGTTCACAGAATGAACAAATGGCAGGCTCCGCAGTCTCAGATCAGGGCATCTCCTTGCCTTTAAACATTTATTCCACACATTTGTCACATACCTCCTATGCTGGGAAAATGATATCACTCCTGAAGATAGCAATGAATATAATAAACACAAATCTCTGTGTTCATAGAACTTAAATTTTAGTAGCGGGAAGGAAACAATAAGCAAATGATAATTTTTTTTTTCTTGTAGGAGACAGGGCTGCAGAGAAAAACCACAGTAAAATGATGGGGATGGGGCTGTGCATGGGGTGCAATTTGAAACAGGTGGATGAAGCAAAGGCTGAAGGAGGCAAAGGACTGATCCCTCTTTCAATTTAAGGGAGAATCATTTGAACAGGGGAGCTATATGTGCAAAAATCCATTGGTTGGATTGTGCCTGGTTTGTTCTAGAAACAGCTATGTAGCCAGCATTTTTCAATGGTGGTGAGGGAAGGGCGGGGACCAGGGAAAGAGAAAAGAGAAGCAACTCCAAGGCCAGGTCCTGTGAACCCTTGGAAGCCCTTGTCAGAACTTTGGTTTTTCCTTTAAGGGACTTAGAGAGCCCTGGACGGTTGTGAACAATACAAAGGGTATACTACAACAGTGGTGTATGTGTGTGTGTATGTGTGTGTGTGGTCCCTGAATCAGCTAAACCTGGAAACTTGGTAGAAGAGGTCATACCCAGGCCACACCCGGGCCTAATTAGCAAGAAACAGCAGCAATCTGTGTTTCCACAAGTTCTCCAGGGAGGAGAGAAGTTACAGGACACTCAGTTCAATATGAATTTCAGTTAAATAATGAATATTTTTTAGAATAAGTATGTCTCATGCAATATTGAATACTTACACTAAAACTTATTGTTTATCTGAAATTCGAGTTTAACTGGGAATCTTGTAGTTACATTTGCTCACCCTGGCGACCCCACCTCCAGGTGATTCTGCTGCACACTGAGCCTGAGAACCGCTGCTCTGGAGGTTGTGCTGCCCTGGCCAGTGTAACCACCCCACCTGCTGGGAGTGTTGACTGCTGACGGCTCTCAGCTGCCCCTTCTCTGGAAAATTCTAGAACCACCAGTGGTCCATAACCAATGGCTGATGAAGGATACAGATGCATGGACCTCTTGCTTCAAGGGGTGACAACTCTGCCCTATGGCTTACAGTCCTTGTTGCTGTGGATCAAGTCAAGGCCAGACTGTACCTGGGAGCTCATCTTTGCCCTGATGTTTCTCCTTTCATATTCTGCTTCCTTCATTCCCTTACAGGTTATTGTCCACAGAGAACTCACTCAGTAAATCACATGCACACAAGATCTCCACCTCAGGCTCTACTTCTAGGGCACCTGACCCCTGATGGCAAAGAGTTTGGCATTTCCAGGCCATATTCTTGAGGAAAGCATAGAAGCAGGGAGATAAATTAGCCTCTTATTGCACAAATCTAGTGGTCTGCACAAAGTGGTAGCATTGGAGATGTTGAATTCCGGATGACTTTGACAGTGCAGCCAACTTGATTTCCTGCTGAGTTTGGATGAGCTGTACGAGGAGGAATTTGAGGGCAACTTCAGGGTTGTTGCCATTCACTGAATGGGGAAAACAGAAAAGGAGCAGATTTCTTGGGGAAAGATCCACACCTTGGCATTTGGCGTGGTGAATTTCAAATGCCTTTTGGCCATCCAAGTGGCTATGTTGAGGGGTCAGGTGGATGCACCACTCTGAAGCTCCAGATGGATTGAGAGCTTTCGGTGTGCAGATGGTAGCTAAGGTGGTCTTGGGGCTAAGATCACCCATGGACGGAGCCCTGGAGGGAGTGCAGAGAGAGAAGTCCGGAGATTGCTTTCTGGGTGCTTGCCTAAGAATTAGGAAGCTAAGGATAGACTGCAGGGAACTGGGAGTGGGGAGAGCTGACAGAGAGGTAGGAGGACAACCAGAAGAGTGTGTGGTCATGCTGGAGGGCAGGCAGAGGAAACTTTGCCATGAGGAAAATATCTTTGTATGGATTAGCACTTGTTAGAGTCTGTTTTACACACCTTGGTCCCCCACCCAACCCCTACCAAACTCACATATATATAAACTCACACAAACACACGCACATGAACTCACACATGAGCTCATACACACCTGAACTCATACATAATCCCCCACACTAACACAAATATATACATGCTTGGACATGTGTATACTGATACACACATACACATACATGCTTATACACTAACCACACACCCACCACCAAGACCATCTCCTCGGGTGGCAGTGGGACAATAACAGGATAAGCTGGGGAAAGAGGGTAAGCATAAGGGAGAAAGGGGAGATCTCCAGGTGAACCCCCAGACTCGATGTCCCGTGAAGCTGTGAGGCAATACATTTATATTGTTTTAAGCCATTGACTTTGATGCAACTTGTTATAGCAGTAGTAGGAAAATGACAGAGGGGAATGAGGCCTTGTAGAGGGTGGGTCCACCCAAGGGACAAGATGAAGCAAGGGGCACCAATTCAGGGACATGAGCTCTGCCTCCCACCCTGCTCCCTAGGGCTTTGTCAGAGGTAAAGGTGCCCTCTTTTAATCTCAGAGGCTGCTGCTTGTGTTCCTGAGGGTGGGTGACAGTCCTTGCCTGGCCCAGAATCTCTCTTGGATGTTCCAGCTTTATAGTGTCTGGAAAGAGGTTTCCCTCTGCAAGGGCTGTGATCATCGATTCACCCTGTTGTCTTAATGGGCTGATCGCAAGTGTCTAAGTGGACACCCTTTGGGTGGCTATTGGGCTATTCCCTGTTCTCATGACAAACTATTTCTGCTTTAGGTATTGCTAAGTTGAACTGTTTCACCTTTGAGGAATCCATCCTTAGAAAAATAGCCAGCATACTAATTATTACCAATTTCTGAGAAGGGTTGCCTGCAAAATAACCCAGGAAGACTGCCTTCATTAACACATTATTTCCTCAAGTTTCCTGCATTTGCATAACACAGGAATGTTTTAAGGGACAGATCTGTTCTTTCACTACTATGTGGTAATGGGGAAGACCTTGATTTAGAGTCTTATAAGCAATCAGTATCTTGGAGTCTGGCATAATGGGAAGGAAAAAAAGATGATCCATCCGAAGTGATCTAGGCTAGAATTCTGCATCCTCAACACTTCCCAGTTTGGGGCCCAAGTGTGTTTAACTTGTCTAAGCCAGTTTTCTCATCCATGAACTAGAAGTCATAAATCCCAAATACTGTCTTCCTCCCACCCACCACAAGGCAGTGATGGGGAGTGGGTTTCTCAGCTCTCCCTTCAAGACAGAACCCACCATGAAGGGCTGATTGGCAGTCAGCCCCCAGCTTTTGCCCCTTTGGGATCAGCTGTGGTTTTCATGCCAATGCCCTGCTTCCTGCAGCTGCTCCCAGATAATGACTGAGCACAGCGGCGATGGCAGAGCCAGAATATTTTTGCCCAATGTAGACGCCTTTTCTGAGTGGTCTTCGCTCTGGGGCATCCTGCTGGCCTGAGTGTGTCTTTCCCAGGTGGTCTCTTTCCACCCAATCTCTTTTCCTTCCCTCTCTCCTTTTATAGGTGTCGACCTGCAAGCCCTCCACACCTACTCACAGACATTTCCCCCAATAAATCTCTTGCATGCTTAGTTCCTTCTTAGTGTCTGCTTCTGAAAGTACCTGAACAGTCACAGCTACATATGGAAAAGTGCATTTTTCATTGGTATACAAACCAATGAATTTTCACAATTTTTAAAGCATTTATTTTTTTATTAATAAAATATACATATTTTGGGGATACATGTTATAAGTTGATACATTCATATAATCAAATCAAGGTAATTGTGATAGTCATCACCTTAAATATTTATCTTATCTTTATATTAGGAACATTTGAATTGTTTTCTTCTAGCTGTTATGAAATGTACAATAAATTATTGTAAATTATAGTCACCCTATTGATCTATAAAACACTAGGTCTTATTTCTTCTATCAAACCATATATTTGTGTCCATCATTCCCTCTCTCTTCTGTCATTCCTGGCCTCTGGTAACCACCAATCTATTCTCTATCTTCATGAGATCCACATTTTAAACTCCCATTTGAATACACCCATGTTAGCACCTGGAACTTTGGTGTCTCTTGAAAGAGCTCTTCCATTGGGAACAAACTTTGAAAATCCTTTCATAAACTTCAAGAACTTTCTCACCAATAATTATTTCTTTTCAGTCCTGACTTTCCACTCCACTCATCTGGAAATTCGGTGAACAGGTACCATGATTGTGGTGATAGCTTCTTGATGTATCAGGTTGGCTAGGCTGAACAACAGTCATCAGTTACCTAGTAAAACACTAAAATGGTAGATGCTACTGTGAATTAATTTGGCAGATGTAAAGTGCATAATAAATTGACTTTAAATTATAGGGATTATCTGGAGTGGGTCTGACTTAATCAGTTGGAAGGCCTTAAAAGGGGGTTTACACTATTCCTGGGGAGAGGGGCTTCTGCCAGTGGATAACATGCCTGTTGAGTTCCAGCTGCTTATGACTTTTCCTCCCTGATGGCCTGCCCCACAGACTTCAGACTTGCTAGGCCAGGCCCCCCTCTCCCAATTGTATAATCCAATCCCTAATAATAAACTCATCTTAGTCTCTTTCTCTCTCCCTCTCTTTCTCCCTCTCTATACACACGTGTATCTCACTGGTTCTGCTTCTGTGATTTAACCTTGACTGGTACAATTACTCTGTTGCCAAGGGAATTATTCTATTTGCAACTTTCCAAAAGCTTTTGAGCAGATACTTTTATTGTAGACAAAGTTATACTTTGAGTTGCTGGTGTAACAATGTGGAGTTGTGGAAAGCACTAGTAATCAGGCAGTAGAAATTCCCAGTTTGCCAATTTTGCCAACTGAATGTATGGTCATGGGAAAGTCACTTAAGTTTTCTGGGTCTGTCTTTCCTCATAGGCAGACATTCCCTCGGGCTTCAGTATGTCTGGTCAGAGCCTGTGAATAGACAGAGATACAAAGAGAGATGCAGTTTTGCAATTTCACTTGCTTGGTTCAAGGTTGCTCTTTTGTTCAGTGACCTCATCCATTCATCATGTCATTTTGGACTTCTGGCTTTTTGCCAAAGCAAAGAAAAAAAATATATTCTTAAAAAGGTGAGTATTATAGGGACCAGTTTGAGGGTGGTCACTGCATGTCAATGGGTGGTGATGAATGCTTCATTTAATGTAATCAATGACAAAGTTATGGATATTATTTTATACTTTGGATTCACTTCACTTGCTCAGAGTCTCCAGACCATGAATAATGACCGTTTTACAGTTTAAAAGTCTAATCTTTACGTGGCAAATGAGATTGTGTAAAGAATATTAAGGATAATTTAAGCAACAAAACATAGACATTTTTGACTAGAGTTGGTGACCCAGGAAGGTAACAAGCTTGTCACCTTAATCAACCATTCCACACTCCCAGCCCTGCTTGATTCCTGGATTTCCAGGAGCCTTTTCCCATCTGGGATTTGGCTCAAACTGTTCCTTCTGACAGTGTATCCTTTCCTTCCAACCCACTGACTGTGACTTTGAACAAATAGCTTGAAATCTCGCACCTTCGGATTCCTTCTCTGCAGGCTACAGAGCTAGGACAGGTGACTCCTATGGTTCCTTCGTTCCAGCTGGGAAATTCCCTGAGCATGAAATTTGAGTATAAAACTTCAGTATCACCTTTCTTTGAAAAATAGAAAACAGAGTAATGAGAAAACTGCTTTGGCTCATTATTTGAAAAATGAAGGATTGGGAAGATTGATGTGTTTGCCCAGAAGAAATAAATAAGCTTGGATGTAGGGTCTGTAAAGTGTACCCATTATAAAATTGTGCATTTTTCAGAGGGAAGAAGTTACATACTCTTGGGGTTGCTGCTTGACATGAGGTTTATAAGTTATTTATAGCCCATGCCAGGACTAAGAGAAGCAGTGCGACAGAGTGGCCAGCAATTTTGCATGTACTGGATACTTGCTCATTCCAGTCTCCCCTCACCCACACTCTGCTGCTATGGGCATCTTGTTCTTTCTCCTAACCATCTGACTCTCCATTCCCACAGTTATACCCTTTGGCCTACTGGCTCTCATTCTTTTTGTTCAGTCCAAGAGAATGCTCTCTTTTGCCAGAATCCCCAGAAGTAATGGCATAGGGTGTGAGTAAAATGCCAGCTGAGACTGCAAAGACATATAAATGGATTTAGGTTCAACCAATATTTATCTCATGCCTACTGGTGCCAGCCCTTCGCTGGAGCTTTTAAATACACTGTCTTATGATAACCCTGTGGTACAGTGTAGTGAATGCCCCCCGCCAAAGAGATATTTCCACATTCTAATCCCCAAAAACCTGTGAATGTTATCTTGTTTGGAAAAAGGCTCTTTGCCTAGTCAAGGATCTTGGAATGAGATCATCCTGGGTTACCTTGGTGGGGCCTAAATCCAATCTCATTGGAGTGAGGCAGAGGGAGAAGAGGAGGAGGCCATGTGACCAGCAAGGCAGGGATTGGAATGATGCAGGCATAAATCCAGGAATGTCTGGAGCCTCCAGAAGCTGGAAGAGCCAAGGAACAGATTCTCCTCCAGAGCCTTTGGAGAGAACATAGACCTGCCAACATCTTGATCTCTGATCCGGTCTCTAGAACTATAAGAGAATAAATTTCTGTTGTTTCAAGCCATCCAGATTGTGGTAACTTGTTACAGCAGCCCTATGATGCTAATCCATACAGGTCTCTTCCATAGAGGGGATAACAAGAAGAACATATGATGTCACTGGGGTCATTGGTATCCTAATATTTATTTGCAATGGTATCTCTTTCACAAGTCTCATTTTTTTCTTGCTAATGGAAACCTGTATTTTTCTGACAGTCTCTCCTTCTAAGCAGCAATGTGTCTCAGGAAAAGCCAACCCCACTCCACCATCAGGATGTACCACTCATTTCTCATGAAGGAAGATATGGTCTTGTCCTGCCTGATGAGGTATCAGGTAAAGTCTGATGAGCCTGCAAAATATTCTTTGGTCCTAATAGAAAACCAGGAGGTGACATTCTTTTCTTCCACAAGATGTCGGTGGGTCATATGTGAAGCTTGTAAGATTGTAAACAATCTTTCTGTTGACCTGATGGCAAAATCAACACTGAGGATGGCAAAATGGAGAAATAAAAGAACAAAAACAAACAAACAAACAAAATCTTGGCCCTTGTTAGTATCTTCAAGGAACTAAAGCCTATGTTACCTCTGGACTTAATATTATGAGAGTTAGATTGGGTTCCCTATTTTTTTTGTACCATTTTGACTGGGGATTGATTTCTTTCCAGCAGCCGGAATCTTCTCGAGTGTTGAAGGTTCCTCATTGATTTCTAGTCTCCTTCATGTCAGCCCCTGAAATGACTTTGGGATCATTGGGGCTGCAAGTGATATATCTTGAAACCATGGATCAAGTACAACTCTTCTTTCAGAGATGCAATAGGATGGAAAAGAAATTACTCTCTAGATCCAGAGAACTATGTAAATTATCCTCCTATATTTTGGGGAAATTTTAAAGACTGTATGTTGTATTTCACTTTGAGGATAGGATCTCTATATCCTGTGATATAGTAATACAATTTTAATTTGAAACTGTTTATATACATACATTGTACATACATAAACTATTTAATCTTCACAAAAATCCAACAAGCATTAGCCATTTTACATATGAGAAGTTCTAGATTTAAAACTTAAGTATGTTTTACAAGTTCACATGGCTAATAACTTGGGGTCAGATTCTCCAAACTCAGGTCTTTCAGGTTCCAAAAGCTGACTGTTAATTACCAAATTAAATAAGGCCTGTATTCTTCACTTTCATACCAAATATTCTCAATTTATCAAATGTTTATATTGTTTGGAGTATTGCTTTAAGGAAAAACTGTTTTAAAGGAATAGAAAGATTTTTTATCAAATTCAGTATTCTGCTGAAATAAACCAAACAAGACTAGTTCAACATGCAGTACAGATTGTCATCCTAAAACAAAATAATGGCCAATAAATTTTAGAAAAAGGATATCTAACAAGGAACAGGGTGGCATCTGGGAAATAGTGGATTTGGTTCTGACTCAGCTGCTTACTAGAGTGTACTTTGAGAAATTTCAGTTTCATGATTTTTAGTTTTCTCATCTGTATAATGGGCAACTACCCATAGGATTTCTTTTCAGCAGTGTTATGAGGACCACATGGTAAAATATGCTACAGTGCTTTAGGAGGGATGATAGGAACTACCGTGTTGGGGGCTTTGAGTTCATTACCAATCTGAGGCCAGTCAGGAGAGAGAAACCACACCAGCTATTTGAACAGAAAGAATTTAATATAAAGAACTGTTAACTAGGTATAAAGATGACTAAGTAACCAAAAGGATACAGAGGTAGAAATCATAGGGCTCAGGGATTAAAGGGGAGAGGCTAGAAGGACACATATTAAAATGGAGACATTAGAAGGGGGTCAGGGAGCCTTCTGAGGATGGAGGCTACCCCAGTGGTGCTGGTGTCTGGGGGCTCCTGAAAAAGCTGGTTCTGTGGGTGTTGGGAAAACTGCCATCAGAATACTATGGCTCTTATGGGAAGGAATGAGCCACTGGCAGAATGGGGAAGGCATGTGGGGAGATGCTCACAGGAGCAGGACACGGACAGGAAGTCTATGGAGGTTAACAGGAAGCAGCAAGTGCCTCCTTCCTCCTCCAGCTTTTCAGCCCCCTCCAGTGCCCCCTTTTTGCAGAGGTTATCACTGACTTGACAAAGACTCTGCCAAACTTCAGTCAAGCTTCTGAAGTGCCTGATAGGCCCATCTGTGCACTTCCGTGGACAATCCAGTTTTAGCAAAGAACCTCCATCCGTAATGTCTGCTCTTCCTCCACATCTGGTCAGATTTCTCCTCCTCCACCATTCCCCAGGGG
Source organism: Lepilemur ruficaudatus (assembly GCA_963574885.1). Lineage (NCBI taxonomy): Eukaryota > Metazoa > Chordata > Mammalia > Primates > Lepilemuridae > Lepilemur > Lepilemur ruficaudatus. The sequence continues at coordinate 43,932 of CAUYRT010062408.1, read as the reverse complement.
ATGTCTGAGCATCCTGGGCTGTCTTCAGCCAGAACCCCTGTACCTCTGATGTTTCCTCTTAGTCATTTTTTCCCATCCACCAACTTCCCACCTTGCTCCTTGGCTATAAATGCCCACTTGCCCATGCTGTATTTGTAGTTGAGCCCAAGCTCTCTCCCCTACTGCAAGATCTTGTTGCAGTGGTCTTGTGATGCTCCTGAACAAAGTATTCCTTACTGCGCCTTAACAAATGTCACTCAATAATTTTTCTTTGACAGAACCAAATGGCCAAGCAGTAATGTGGTTTGTGGTCCCAGCCCTGGTAACACAGAGCAGAGGATAGAAGGGTGGGGGCAGAGCTAAAACACAGTTATTTCATAGCTGATAGATGGTCATCTTTCTAAGAACTGTGATATCCTTACAAAGTGGCTTCTGGCATTTCCATTTTGTGTCATTGAAAATTGTAGCTAAGAGACATTAAACTTTTCCAGATTTCTGCCAGAGTTTTCCCAAACTAGGATTATAATCCAGTTCTGTTTTGCTCTGAAAAATTCTCTGAGGGTTAACTTCTGACTCATTTGACTTCATAGTCAACTACAGTATTCAATAAATATTTACCACTTTCCTAGGTGTCAGGCACTATTACATGGAATGAGAATATGGTAGTGAATAAATCATAATCCATCTCCTCCTGGAATTTATAGTCTCAATTGAGCATTATAAATACATGCACATAGGCACACTGTTTGCGGGATTAGTCTCAAAATTTTAATGAATTTAATAAGATTTTGAATGTCTATGTAGCAAGCAAACATTGCAGTATTTTACAAGTGAGAGAAACTAGGAAGAGAATCTTAAAACTAAATATTAGTGGACTCTGGATTCTGAATTTTCAACAAACTTCTCTATTATTTGCTCCATCCCTTTACTCTATTTTTTTCTAGGTTGCTGAACACTTATTTATATTCACTCTTTCTTGTTTTTATTTTTTTCCTCTGTGATCTAAAAGTGAATATTTTTTGTTCTGTTTTATGTTACTCTTTTAATGTTGATTTCTAATTTAAATACCATATGGCAAAAGATTGAGAACTGCTTGTCAACTCATTGAAACATTTCTATGAGATTTGTGAAAGGAAGTGTGTGTGTGTACACGTGTTTATTTGTTTAGTTGTATTCTTTTCTAATCTTTTACATTGAAATATACCATTATATTAATAATTGTAGATTTGTCAATTTTTTCTTTAATTTATATCAATTGTATATACTTTGAGGCCATGTTTTGTGCACAGAGCTATAAACAAGGTCTTGAGTAAGATATATTTTTGGTGGATAGTTATCCTTTTGTCGAGTTGGTCCTTTTATTCTTTCAAAGTTTCTTCCTTTGATTCTTTTTTTTGTGTTCTGACATTACATATTGCTAAAATAACTTTCTTGGTTACATGACTGAAAAGTTATTTTCTGTATTCATTGTCAAATTATATTTCTTGAATTACTAATTCTTAAATAGTGCATGCATATGCTGAGCACTGTTTTGAGGGCCATTACATACGCACATTTATTTAATTTTAACAACCCCTTATAAGATGTTATCTTTATGTTACAGGTGAGAAAATTGAGGCAAACTTGCCCAAGACGACATGAATCATAGGGAACAGAGCTAGGTTAAATATCCACATGATGTGGCTTCTGAGTTATGCGTTCGACCACTACTTTTCATTGCATATACATTATAGCTTAGCTATGATTTGAATTTGGGGTTGACAGTTATTTCCCTTTGGCAGTTGGAAGATATTATTCCATTTCCATCTGCAACTGTTTTCTTTCTCATGAGAAATCTGCTCTTAGATTTCTTTGTAGGTAATCTATTCTCTCGGGAAGGCTTCTAGGATTTTCTCATTTTTCTTTATGTTTTAAAGCTTCTGGACAGCTATGCCTATTACTTAGAACTCAGAATATCCTCTTCTAATCTGAGAGCCTATGTCTTTTTTTTTTTTCAAGTTCTTCACTTCTGGAACATTCTTGGTTATTATCTCCTTTGTCAACATCCATTTATTTTCTTCTTCTGGTACTTTCATTACATGGATGTTGGAGTTTACCAATCTAGCCTTTGTGATTCTTGCCAGGTATTTCATTTCGTTTTCATTTCTTTATCACTCTGTATGACATTCCCAGTGATTTTTTCAGTGCTATTTTGCTATGCAACATCTCTTCTGCTGGATCCTCTTAGGCAAGAGGTTAACCTAATGATCTTAAAAATCGTTTCATTAACACATAATCCACATACCATAAATTTCATAAGCATAAAGTATACATTTCAATATATTTTAGTATATTCACAGAGTTGCATAACAATCACTACAATTTAATTTAGGAACATTTTCCTTCCCCCTAACCCCCATGCCCATTAGAAGTCACTTCCCATCCTGCAGTCCCCTCTTCCCTGGGCAGCCACTGATCTACTTTCTGTCTGTATAGATTTGCCTATTCTGGACATTTCATATAAAAAGAATCATATGATATGTAGCTTCTTCTACTTAGTGTAATGTTTTCAATGTTCATCTCTATTGTAGCATAAATTAATACCTTATTCTTTTTATAGTATGATAATATTCCATGGTATGAATATATCACATATTGTTTATCCATTCATCAGTTGGTAGACATTTGGGTTATTTCCAGTTTTTGGCTATTATGAGTAATGGTGGTATGAACATATGTATAGATTTTTGCATGGACTTATGTTTTTATTTCTCTTGAGTATATACCTGGGAATGGAATTGCCGGATCACATGGTAATGCTGTGTTTTACTTTTTGAGGAACTGCCACACTGTTTTCCAAAGTGGCTGTGGTATTTTATATTCTTACCATCAGTGTATGAGGGTTCTGAATTCTCCACATCCTTACCAACTCTTATCATTGTTTATCTTTTCAATTATAGCTATCTTAGTGGATATCATGTGGTATCTCATTGCGGTTTTGATTTGCATTTCTATAATGACTAATGACATTGAGTATCATTTCATGTGGTTATTAGCCATTTGTTTATCTTCTTTGGAGAAATATCTATTTAAATCCTTTGTACATTTTCAATTTTTTTGGTTTTTATATTATTGCAAATGTTATTCTTATATATTCTGGATAAAAGTCCCTTATCTGATAATTTGCAAATATTTTCCCAATTCTGTGAGTTGTCTTTTCACTTTCTTGATGGTATTATTTTACCACAACCGTTTTTAAACTTTGTTCAGGTCCGATTTGTAGATTTTTTTTCTTTTGGTGCTTTTCTTTTGTGTGGTATCTAAGAAACCATTGCCTAATCCAAGGCCATGGAAATGTATGCCTAGCTTTTCTTCTGGAAATTTATAGTTTAATTCTTACATTTAGATCTCTGATCAACATTTATTAGTTTTTTTGTGTGTGAGTATGCAGCATAAGGGAGGGGTCCAATTCATTATTTTACATGTGAATATCCAGTTGTCCTGGTATTATTTGTTGAAAATACTATTTTTTTTCCTCATTGGACTATTCTAGTACCCTTGTTGAGTATCAATTACTGTAAATGTAATGGTTTATTTTTTAACTTTTAATTCTATTTCATTAACTTATTATATACATAGTCTTGTACTAGTACCACACTATTTGATTACTGTTTGAGGAATTTAAAATTTTTCTTTTTGAGACAGGGTCTTTCTCTGTTACCAGGGCTGGAGTGCAGTGGCATCATCATAGCTCACTGCAACCTTAAGCTCCTGGGCTCAAGTGATTCTCCTGCCTCAGCCTCCCAAGTAGCTGTCACTACAGGTGTGTGCCACCATGCCCGGCTAATTTTTCTACTTTTAGAGACAGGATCTTTTTCTTGTTTTTGCTCAGGCTGGTCTTGAACTCCTGGCTTTAAGCAATTCTCCTGCCTCAGCCTCCCAAAGTACTAGGATTACAGATGTGAGCTACCTTGCCCAGCAATGAAGTAGTTTTAAAGCTGAGAAATGTGAAAGCTCTTATCTTTGTTATTTTTCAACATTGTTTTGGCTATTTTGAGTCCTTGTCACTTTTAAATGGATGTTAGAGTCCTCTTGTTAATTTATGCAAAAATGCCAGCTGGATTTATAAAAGTGATTGCATGGAATCTGTAGATCAAGTTGACGATTATTGTCATTTAACCATATCAAGTCTACTGATTCATGGACATGGGATTTCTTTACATTTATTTAGATATTCTTTAATTTTGTAAAGAATGTTTTATGCTTTTCCATATATAAGCATTGCACTTCTTTTGTTAAGTTTCTTATGGTTTTATTCTTTTTGATGCTCCTGTGAATGGAATTGTTTTAGTTTCATTTTGGGATTATCCTTTGCTAATGTATAGAAAAACAATTGATTTTTGTATATTGGTCTTGTATCTGCAATATTGGTGAATTTGTTTATTAGTTGTAATAGTTTTTTTAGTAGATTCCTTTATATTTCCTATATGCAAGATAAAGTCATCTGCAAATAGAAATGATTTTACTTCTTTCTTCCCATGACTTTTCTTTTTCCTGCCTGATAGTCCTGACCTGCCCTCCATTCACATGTGCACTGGAAGCAGTGAGGGCAGACACCTCATGCTTCCCTCTTAATCAAAGAGAGCAAGATTTTTGTCTGTTTGCCTAGCATAGTAAAGAAATGATCAAACAAATTACTGTAAAATTAAAATTGGGAAAGAGTCTTTAACAAAGTCAAGCTCCACATGACCTGGTCACTCAGACTCCCTTGTCCTCAGGGTTAGTTTTTTTTCTCTGAGCAGAGGAAGATCATTATGCCTGTGCCAGTCCCATCAGCATGGTGGCATTTCTCAGCTCTTGTTTCTGATTGGTACTGGACTTGCTATTATCCCACCTGGGCTCACACCGGCTAAAGGTTATGAAATGCTGGGTATTTGTCTGCCTTAGACCTGAGGAGCCATGGAAAATTTATGTTTACAGAGGAGACATGATCATTTTGGAGGTTATGATGAGAGGCAGAGGTGGGCAAAAGGAGGTCCTCAGACCAGCAGCTGCAGCCTCCTCTGGGAACTTGTGAGAAATGCGGATTTGTGGGTCCCACCCCAGAACTACTGAATCGTACTCTCCAGGGATGGGGCCCAGAGATCTGTATCTTAAAAAGCCCTCCAGGTGTGGCTCACGCATGCTCAAGTTTGAGTACCACTGGGAAAAAGTGAAGAGAGTACTGGGAAAGGCCAGGGAAAGAGGGGCTTTATTTAAGTCAGGGGAGATGACACCCAAGGGGGGAAAGAGAAGCACAGGAAGTAAAGACAGAGGGTTCGGGTGACTGGATGTGGGTAGGAACGAGGGAGAGAAGAACTGGGGGTGGTTTTGGTTTTGGTGATGCCACGCACCACAACAGAGATTAAGTAGAGGAGAAGGAACACGTTCAGAGCAGGAAGAGTGTGGGCTCCATACCCAACACACCCAGATATTTTAGAGTCAGAGGACCTTGTTGCAAATCCCTAGCAAGCCACTTGCAAGCTGTGTGGCATTTAAGTGAGTCTCTTTAAGCTCTCTGAGCCTCGGTTACTTCAGCTCTGAGAAGAGACTATTAATAGTAACATCCTTGTGTTATCTTGGGAGGAAAACCCACAAACACACAGCAAATTGCTGCTTGTGAAAGCTGTTAGGTCTCAACACTATATATGTTTGCAACATCTTCAGAATCAGAAGGAACTGAAGTCAGTTCCCTGACTTGCTACTTGTTATTGGGTAGACTTTAGGTAAATTGGTCAACCACTTCTCACCTTAGTTTTCTCGTACACTAAATTAATAGAATTTACCTCAGTGGTGGTTGTTAAGAATTAAATGAGGCAGCATGTGTAAATCACTTAGCACAGAGCCTGGCACAAGTAATTGCTCGGTAAATACTAACCACTGTTATTATCACTGAAAATAATACTGAAGACACTTAGCCTGATTTCACAGTTATAATGTTAATTTCCAAAGCCTAAGTTCTCAGTGAAGACCCAAGTGTAAGTTAGGGTCAGCTGACTCATGACCGCCACGACACCGGTGGTTTTGTTTTCCGTGTCACAGGGCCAGTGCACACAGCAGGAGCCCACGTCGGGGCCTTTGTTAATTACGGAAGTCTTTCCTTTTGAGATGAGTGTGCTTTTGGATTCTATGAAATGAGAAAGTTGGTACAAATACCAAGGTTCTATTTTGAGGGAATCCAAAAAAAGACCCTAAAATTAATTATGATGATTTTTGCCAGAAACAGGTGCAAGAGGGATGTTGAATCATGGTATATCCTCAGATCTATGCTGTTGTGGCAGAAGCTGCTTTTCTCCAGATCTCTGCCCGCAAGGACCCCTCCAGAAATCAAACCACGTCTGTGACATCTATCATGGAAAAGCCCCGTCTCTCCCCTTCTCCACCACCAGCCCTGCCATGACAAACCATCCAGAGAACCAAGCTGGAGCCTCTTGTGCTGAGCTTCTAACAACACTCACTCCTAATTGGGTCTCCAGCCCTGAAATTTTCATTTAAGCACATTGTTAAAATGCTCATTCTAATAGACATCAGCAACATAGCACTTCATCTATTGTTCACGCGCTCCGGCCTGTCTCCTGGTTCAGAAGGAGAAGATGACAAGGGCTTCATGTTACCCAGTTGGTGAACATTGCATTCTGTTGATTTTCTCCGCAATGTCTCCTCTGTCCCCTGGCTCCCCGGCACCGCTGCCGCCTGATGTGAGCTCTTCTCATCTGCCCTCGTAGCAGCCTCCTGGCTGTGCGAGCTGCCTCCAGTTCCTCTTCCCCTAATGAAATGTGCAAGGAGCTGCCAGCATTTTCTTTGAATGCAGGTCTAATTGGGCTACTTTTCTGCTGCGACCCCCTGCGGCGGCGATCTATGTTCCCTTGGGAATCAAATTTAAACTTCCTGGAGAGCATTCTAGGCCTCAGCAAACTACTTCTCCATCCCACCTCCTTCTCTTTTCATTAATCCTCTGCCTCCTCCACAGTGGACAGCTCATCAGTCCTGTGACACCCATCACCACGGTCAACTCCTGGCCGGTCCACGCTCCTCCTGCTGTCCTGATTTCCCCCTCTCTCCCCTCAGAGGGATGTTACAATCCCATCAGCCTTGCAGACCTGGCTCAGATGAAACCTTGTTCATGAGGACTCTCTCCATTCTTGTCCTCACTGCAGCATTTGTCTTTCTCTGTTACAGTGCTCTTTAGAATACAAGGAAGAAACCAGACACATCATAAAATAAACAGTAATTTATATTCAAGGAGTTTCAACCACTTGCAGAAGCTATTTGGAAACAAGAACCATATTCACTTTGATGACATAAGATCTATTTGTCCTGCCCAGACAGGATTATACCAATTATCCCAGCATGCTGTTCATTCTAACATTTGTCCCCATTTAGCCTTTTTAACGAAGTTATATTAATATTAGAAATAGCAATAAAGTAGGCCTGGAAATCTTTATTTTATGCACTCTGCATTTGAGAACCACTATCTCAGCCATCCTAATGTGGAGGGCAGGGTTCTGACATGGTACAAGGAAAGCCTGTTTCCTACCCAGTCACTCTGGCCCAAAGAGTTTGCTCTAAGAAAAGACCAAGCTTGTGAATATAAACTGATTGGATCAGAGGTGCAGGGCTGGGGCCTAGGCTAATATCAGAGGGGTTGAGGTTCTCCTTTTAGAAGAACCACTGATGCCTACACTGAACCAGAACAGCAAGCGCATCAAAGAAGCATGTCCTAAGATAGCAGGCTTTGCACATGCTGTGGTCACTTCTTAACCTCCACAGGGACAGAGGCAACATAACTGAAAAGCATGGGGGGTGACATGGAGTTGGCATGGTCTCCCCACCTTCTTTCTACTTTGTATTTAGAAGCAGGACTAACTCTTTTACATCAGGAAAACCCATGGACAAGCAGGGGACACTAGCTGTGCTGGGAAAGTTGTGTCCTGGTCCTCCCGAGGTCAGCCTGGTCCCTGGGCCGTTGAGGTGGGTTGCACTGCTTACTCGCATAACTCGGTTTGATCTCACAACAGTGCCATAAAGCAAGCACGGCTGGACTCCAATTCCCTTCCTAATTCAGCCCTAGACTCTTTCCAGATTCCAGCTCCATCTTCAGGCAATGGTAAAGGGTTAAAGGCTGAAAACACAAGTATAAATTAAACAATAGGCATCTTTCTTGCCCTGACAATATAAAATATTCAGAGAGGAGTAAGCCTGACTCTGTTTGAAATACAAATGACTAAGCAGAGGCCTGAATGTCCGCCATGTGGTCCGCATGGCCAGTGCTGGGGAAGGCTCTCCCCACTTGTTGGAAGGCGACTCCAGTGTGGCACTTGTCAGGCGAGGCAGCCAACTGCAGATGCACCAGCAGGGCTGCAATCTCGTCGGGGTGCTGCAGAAGAAACTTTGGCACTGATGTCTGACGTTTGCCACTGGCAATAAGGTCTGTATTTGCATAAAAGGGATCCCTTTGCCAAGCACGCAATATTTTTCGAAGTCATTTCCCAATCAGTCATCTGAGTGTCACGGCCACTCTTTCATCAGTGGCTTGGAGTTTTATATCTGCCCCCCGGAAGCTGACTTTCTGTATTGGGATCTATGGTCCCACTAGACACTAGATGGGAGGCCTTGAAGAGGTGACTTAATCTCTCATTGCCTCAGTTTCCTCATCTGTAAAATGGAGCTGCTTTGAGGATTAAATTAGAAACACAGGCAAAGTGCTTACTATCGTGCCTGGTCCATTATAAATTTTCAACAACTATGAATTTTTATCAATAATGTTGGACTGCTTTAAGATTCAACTGGCATAATGTATTTGGAAACACTTTGTAAACACATGTATATAATGAATCAGTGATGATTTAGTCTGTTGTCTTATCATAATGTTCTGGTATAGACATGACAGGTAATGTTCCCATATTAGATGAACAACCTGTGCACAGAGAGATAGATGAACCAGCCTCATGTCACCTGGTATCTGAGGGAAGGCTGATTCCTATGTGATTGCGGATTCTCTTAGCACACAGTTGTGGGGCCTGGGTGTGACATTGGGCCTCCCCAAAGCCCTGAATGTCCAAAGTCAGAGCTTAGGTGGGTTTGCTACCCTTCCAGCATGTCTGTCATGTCTCGCCATCATTTTCTCCTGGTCTCCCCTGGGCATACCTGAAAATGTCTGTGTCTGTTCAGTCACCTTGTATGAGTTGGTACAGACTCCAGCCTTCCACCATTTTTATCAATAAATCAAATTTCACTCAAGCATGTGTTGTTGAAAACTCTCCCGTGGGCCTAAGAAATTACTGAGAACGATATTACGAGTTACCCTATGGGTCTTTCCATCTCTTCTGCTGTGCACACCAGCACTAAGCTGCCCTTGCAGTGGCTGTCACTCCACACAGGTGGCCTGCATAGTCTGGCCCCGCCACCTGGTTAGCCAGGGTCATGGCTGCTAAACCTGAGCTCTGACTCCAGACACCGTGTGTTTGATTCCAGTCTCTGCAACTTACTAATACTCTTGGGCAAGATAGTGAGGTTCTCTGTGAATCTGCTTCCTCATCTGGAAGAGGGATAGACTAATGGTACCAAAACCATAGGATTATTTTGAATGATCAGGGAGATAGAGCCATGTTTCCTGGTTTCTTCCGACTGAGACTCCACCTCTGCTTTTTATTGGAGTACACCTGAAATCCCTTTCATAATTCCCAGTTATCTTATGATAGGTAAAATGCCATTTCAGCTGTATGACAAACTATGAAGGCAGATATTGTGCCCTATTTACGGGTAAGTGCAATTGAATTCAGAGAGTTTGTAACTTGTTCTCAATCACACAAATGCTACATGGTGCAACCAGAGCTCCACACCCAGTCTTCTAACCTCTAGCTCCGGTTCCTGGGCTCTGTCCGCTAGAGGTGTATAATCAGCCCAGCTAGGAACAACCCAACGGGCACATTTCTAGCTGATATTGGGTAACTATGAAGACATACACCCACACCCACACCCACACACATATTTTCACCGTTCATTTCTATAGGGAACAAGAGAGTTTGAGACTGTCAATTACCCAGGGTAATATCTCCTAGCTCTTGAACTCTTGAACTAATTTAAAAGATATGTGTTTTGTCTTTGGAATCACGAGATTCCAACTAGCACAAACTAGGTGCTCAAAAAACTTATTTCTCATTCTCTGTTCTGTTGGAATTTTATCAACTGACTTTTAAAAAATGATAATCTCATGAAAACAGCCCACACATTGGGCCTATTTGTACCTAGGATTATTCAAGCACTTTGTGTGAATCCAATTAACACCTACAACAACTCTTTTGAGTAGGTATTATTGTTGTTCTGATTTTGCAGATTTGGGAAACAAGGCCCAGAACTTACACAGCTTGCTCCAGGGAGTCGCCTCTCTAGTAAGGAACGGAACCAGATTTCAAACCCATGCAGTATGGTCTTTACCATGAAGCAATGTATCCAAAATAACTACCATTTACTGAGCGTTCACTTGATACCTGGCACTGTGCTAGGTACATTCATATATTCATTTTATAACTTTGCAACAACCCAGACAGGTCATGTATCAGTCAGCATAAAGCTGGGAAAGTGGACGCCATTTTGAGTATTTGAAAGAGAGGGAACTTAATGCAGGAAGTTGGTTACAGAGGTGATTAGAAGAGCTGATAAATCAATAGGGAATGATGGTTAGCCTGCCCCAATTAGTCACACCAGACATCCACTACGTTCATTATTCTGAAGAGACAAAGTGAGGTGGTGCTGTTACTGGAGCCCTTATGCCAGCATTCCTTGACAGGAGGGGGGACTGCCATGGACCCATGTGCTGGGCGGTATAGCTGTGTCAGGTGTGAGGCTGCCGTGGGAACACTGCCTGAGTCACATAGAGAGAACAGAGACATCCTGGGTTTTCCTTTTCTTCACTCCTCTAGCCTCTTGCCAGTTCATCGGATGAAAAATCAGCCTTCTGGGGTCAGCCCCTTTCATACGGGCAGAACAGGGGAGAGGGAGGAATAGGTTAAGGGAAAACAGATGCAGGACAGATGCAGCCCTTCTCATTTTGACATTCTCTTACTTCTACACATATATAAGTCTTCTAAACACCTGTATGCTTCTGCCTAGCATGAGGCAAGAATGCATTGTATAAATGAAGATATTCCAGCCATCTGGCCAATGGGAATGAGTCACCAGATGTCATAGATTAATGACAATGAGCTCAAGTTCAGGATCTGTAGGTGATAAATAGTCCTTCTCTTGGAGGTTTTTCATGGTCTATGAACTAAATTATAAGGTTAATCATCAATAAAACTCTTCATGCAAATAGTAAGAGAGAGTAGAGGAAAAAGCAAGTCATTTGTTAATACAAAAATATACATAGCTCTACAGTTCCCACATATGTGATGATGATGAGCCCATAGTTGATATTTGATACTTCCATTTTTTGCATTCCATATTACTTTCGTCCTCAACCAGCTTCTCATTTGGTTACTATTTATTAAACTTGTGTGCCTAAATTTTTATACCTGAAGTGTCTGAGTCCTTAGTGATCCTGATTTTTGGCAGGTTGCTGTAACCTTGCATTGACACTTACTATTGGACATAGATGTATTAAGAAGTGCCCTGATGAATCCCCTAGATAGCACTCACCATTCTCCCTGCCCTGTAGCAGCCAGCAATTTCACTTTGGTAATTTGAATCAATCATCCCAGCCATAATGGAAATCCGATCTCTGCTTATTGTTTATGATATAAGGAGCCAAAATTAACCAGATGGTAATTTCAGCTTCAAGTTTAATTAGACCATTTTTGTGTCCCCTAATGGAAGAATTCTTCCCTTAGGAACTAAAGCCCCTAATTCAGCAGCACCCAAGGTTTTAAGATAGGAAGCAAACATTTTGCCAGTGGATTATTGGATGTTATAGTGATAAGGACATTCCTACTTTCATCTCTTATTTTCTGGTCCTGTGTATTTGGCATTGGAAGAAACAAGATCATATTTTTGAACACATGTTCAAAAATATGTCTTAGAGTATAGTGCAGGGCCACAGTGTTGCAAGGTTTTCACCTAGTTAATGCCATCTCTCAGGTTTCAGTAGGACATTCTACCAGCACAGCATCTAGCAAGCCATGACTTCCAGATGCAGCTGGTGCAGGTGGTAGACCAGGAAATAAAATGAATGGGAGTCCACTTTCGCAATGCTTTTGTGATAAAGTTAACTTCTTGGTCAAAGACTGTTATACCATGGGAATGAATAAAGACTTCTGTAAGTCCACAGATTGGAGTGCCAGCAGAAGTATGGGGTACAGGAAAGGCAAATCCTTAGCCAGAACACAAGTATTTTCCAGTGTCTGTAAAGCACTGCACCTTCCACAATGAACTGGATCCAATGTAGCCAATCTGCCTGTGGGTGGCTGGCTGATCTCTCCAGGAGAGTAGCCATACCTGGCGACTCAGCTGTGGCACATGCTATTGGCACATGGGACTCATAACCTTGTGATAGCCAGAGCAGCCTTGCTGAGCCCATGCCCCTTGTTTTGAAACGGCATAACCTCCATCTCTGCCATGATGGCCACTCTGAAGAAGCACCAGGGTAGGGAAGATGCTGATTGGCATCACAGGGTGGTCATCTATTCTATCTGATTGAATGTGTCCTCTGCATTGGATACTTTTTGCAAAACAACCACATATACTAAATGTGAAGCAAAGATACTACATTTGGACAATAGCAGCCGAAGAAGAGAAAGATGAGAAATTGCCTCTGAGAACACACAGACCCAGCGGTGGCAGACGTGGGTTCCTATTGTATTATCTCTATTTCACAGACAAGAAAAGGTGCAGTGAGTGCTCAAGGCCATAAAGTTAGAGTGGGAAAAACTGGAGTTGGAACAAAATTTATCTGACTCCAAGGTCATGCTTTCAGACTGCAAGTACTTTCTATGAATTCCATTGAGAAACAATTCTCTGTTTCTCAACAAATGTACTTTATACTGAATACAGGGTCTTTTAAACCATGGTGGTGATACCATTTATTCATTTCTGTTTGGAACTGCATCCCACCCCCAGCTTTTGGACTGGAAAAGGGGCTAAGATTTAGGTAAGGGAGGCTAATGTGGTCTTGACCTAGAGTTCAGGCATATCTTCTCAGGTAATTTAATTGAATGTGAGAAGGGGCTTAACTTTGCAGGTGTGTGGGTGTGGGTGCAGTTGAAGTGAGGACTTAGAGGATTCTACATAGTGCTTCACCCCAGGAAGAAGAAGTAGACTGACATCTTTTCAGGCAGAGTTGTTACATGGACATTGTAATGTTTTCCGAGATTCTGAGACCATGGTGTACCTGTAGAAAGATATCAGATCATAACTGCCTAATGAATAAACATTCCAGTGGATGATAAAATAGCTTAAACTGTAAAGCCAATTTTGTGGTATGGATGTAAGTTGTGCTGCAGAATTTCAGAGGAGAGAAAAAGATCAGGTATAAACTGGCTATTTCTCAGTTTTCTGGTGGACACAGAAAAGAAGGGGGCCCTGAAGGGTGGGGGCCATCATGAGAGTGGTTCGCTTTATCAGTCATTTCCCATTTCTCAGTGGTTCATGGAGTTTTTGCATAAATAAGCATTTTCTTTATTTTCCAAGTAGTCCAGTTTCCTAAGTAATAAATATCCCCAGGGTTTTGGTCTTCTCTTCCTCAGTAATGCCAAATATGTTTCTGGGAGAACAGGCTTCAGGTTCCCTGTGTGCGGATGTCAGACTGTGCCTGTCTGTACCGCTAGCACATCTGAGAATGTGGCAGTGCTCCTGCCCTCTCTACTCCCATGCTGGCCACCTTATAGGAATTCGTGCCACAAACTTCCCTGCTGGTGACATTCCTGACACTTCTTCTTTTAAATACAGGCTACTGTTGTGCATTAAAAAAACCCTCTTCAGAATGATAAATGAAGTAGAACGCTTTATTGTTATAACCCACTGTTTGTCACTAAAAATAAGAATGATGGGATAGTTCCTATTTCACAAGTAAAACAGATTTCTGATTGCAGATGCAAGATCACAGATCTATAACTGGCTCCATCTTGTGGAATAAAACCAGGAATATACTTTCTTTCTTCTTAGAGACTCTTGGACATTCCAGAGTTTATTTTTATTAAGATATATTTGAAGGCAACATTATTAAGACATGTAATCCTTTTTTTAATACCTCAAAACTTAAAATACTGGAATTCTTATTTAAGACTTAGGTTGGTTATCATGTACACCTTAGATTATGTCACCATTCTAAAGTTAATACAATCTATGAAACTATTTTTACTTCACTGGTAGCGATTAATGACTCTTGTTTCTACCTCAGGCTAGCTATAATATATCCAGTGTCACAGGACATAGTTATATAACCTGCAGAGACTCTTAGCTGAGTTAAGACCTGCTATCTGGGGGACATTTTGTAGGATGCATCTACTGGTAACTAGATTATGTTTAGTCATACCATTTTTTTGGGGGAAAAGAAAATAAGAGGCTTGTTTTTATATCTTGGTAGGTTGTAAATGATTCTGTTACTTTTACTAGTACTTCCTTCTCAAAGAGGGAACTCTTCACTAAAATTTGTAATAAATTTTACAGTTAAAATTTGATTGTGTAGTTATAAATTAAAATGTTTCATGCTCATAAAAAGCACTGTTTTATTTTTTAAATGCTTTTAGAAATTGCAGCGGGTACAAAAAGGTAGGTCTCATACAAAATTTCACATTTTCACTAATTTCTTCATGGGCGAAGTCAGTCAATTTATGCTTAGAAATCTATGAGCACACTGCAACCCATCAAGCCAATCAGCTCATAGATTCTGATGCTGATGTATGAATCAGGCAAAGTTCTCATGCTATCATAGCCCTTGCAATTTTAATCTCAGGTGCATTCATTAAAAATCATTCACACGAACACAGACTTTCTCATGAAAAACTCAACTGTCTGTATGTTAGCAGAAAGATATATGGGTACTGCCTAACTCTCCTTTCAAGTAAGAAAGTAGCCTCCACGTTGGTGATGTGCTCAGAGCATCTGAGGAAGAGAAACAAGGCCAGTGTAGCTGGAAGATATTGAACAGCAGGAAAGCGCTGGGCAGAGAGGACATTGTGGTAGGTAGGAGACAAATTCCATGGGATTGTTAGATCATGGGAACTCATAATTGACAGACTTCAGTTTCTCTGTTTATAAATACAGGATTTCACTAATGTAGTATTTTCTAGATTTGGAGATTTCAGTAAGAATTGAAAAAAAAACAGGTGTGGAGGGCATAGAACAACCATAAAATTGGGTGTCAATTGTTTATTCTGTGAAACAAGAATATGAAAACCAAATCAACAGAAAGCCATATAATTTACTAAAACCAGCATTTCACAAGGGATTAAAAACACCAGACAAGCAGTTGGAACATCATCTGAGATTAAATGAAATTACACTTATTAATAAACATTTATGTGGCACTTACCATGTGCCAGGCACTGTTCTCAATGCTTTACAGACATTACCTTATTTAATCCTCAAAACAAAACTATATGATAATGCCATTAGTATGAGCTGCACTTTATAAGTGAAGAAACTGAGGCTGAGAGGAGTCATGCACCTTAACCAAAGTCTTGTGGCTTAAAACTGGTGAAGTAGGGCTTGGAACCCAGGCTGTCTGGCTCCAGAATCCACTACGTTCTTTTGAGCCTATGAAATGTGGTCTGTCAATCAATCCTCTCAGATGAATAAAATTAACTTTTTGTACTTGAATCTTCATTTTTTTGGGGTGAGGCCAGTCACTTTATGATCAACCAGGAGCACCTTCCTTATGGACTATGGGCCATGGATGGAAATTTGGGAATTTGTGCAGTGACTTCCAGCACTGATATTCTTTGACTCTGAAAGGGTAGAGTTAGGCTGGATGGTAATGGGGTGAGGCACACAAGTGGTAGGAGATGTGCCTCTGCACATTTTTGTGGGCTAAGCTCTTGTTGGGGTGTGTGTGAGATCATTGCAAAGCTATGAGCAAGTAAATATCCCTTGAAGCACATTTATAATACTTAGCATCTGTTTACACCTTTGATAGAGCACAGATTAGTTCTATTTGTATGTTTCCTTTTTCCCTTTGGAGATTTGCCAGCATTCATTAAGGCTATGTTTTGGAGTTGGCAAAGATCCATTCCTGAACCATCAAAGCCACCAGCATCTTCTTATCAGGGAGGAAGACCTAGCTGTTCCTCCTCCATCCACATTAACACCACCAGCAGATCTTCAGGCTCCACATTTATTTGTACAGTGGAGGGTGATAAGTATGCAAGGTCCACATGGTAACTGGAGTCTCCCTTGCCCTATGATCCATGTAATGTGGGCACCAACTCTATTTTGCATGCTTGGAAAGCCCAGTACTCAAATTCTGTGCATTTCCAATGACGAAGTACAGTGGGTAGATCCATATTTTCCTTATCATCTCTGGCTCCAGGCTCCTGTTTCTGCTGCGTTAGTTTAGTTTGTGCCACCACCTGCTCTATTTTGTCCGCTGCTGGTCTCTCTATGGAACTCAGCCTCTTCTTTCAGTTGCCACATACACACGCACACATACACAATTGTGTAGTATTTACACATAGGCAATGATCCTGAGAGTTTGGGAAGAAGGAAAAAGTTGTTCACATCTACACAATTGTGATCACGTTTAAATTGGACATTAGGTCCCCTGACCTTACAAGGTCACTGGCTAGGCAGCCATGCTTCTCAGCAACCCTCCTCCTCCCCTTTCTTCTCAACACACCATATGCTCAGTACATTCTGTTCTTTTCAAGGACTAAGCACTTTAGCTTTCTCATGTATTTCTTCAACTCCTGCACACTCAGAAATTCAGTGTTTACTTCAAGTAGCTTATCAAGAAATAAAGATTTCTTTCTGAACAAAGATCTTTTATTTTTGGGTGCCAGCTCTTAGAACAATACCCCTCTCTCTCTCCCTGTCTCTCTCTCTCATACACACACACGCGCAAACTTCAATCTTGCAATCTTGCTAAGTCCTTCCTCTCATAGATGCTTATAATCAAGTTGTGGGGGGGTGGAGCTGTGGAAGGACAGGAACGTCCACTGATATAGAAGCGTGGTACTCTCGAGGCGTGAGGGAAGCTGATGGAAAACCAGCAGAGGTAAGTTCTGTGAGGGTGGCATGTGCAGAATTGTGGCCAGAGTTTTGGGCAATGTTGGGAGGGACAACCACATGAGTTTGAGTTGGCTTTGAATAAATGAAAACATATCAGAATGGCATGGGTAATCTTTCTTAACCCTGTGTCATTTATTTTTAAGACAGTTTAATTCTGGTGTGGGAGTAGAAGGCAAAGAATAAATGGTTATGGAATAACACACATGTTCTTATGTTCATCCTGAGAATGCTCACATGCTCCCAGCTCAAAGATGAAAACATCTCCCCATGAGGGTGATTATGGTCGGGGTGGTGAGAAATGAAGGGCCAAATTTGGGGATTAATTTTGAAAACAGAGTTGGCAATATGTGCTAACAGATTGTACACAGGGTATAAAGGACAGCACCTGAAGCAGATAGGTGGTGCCAGTGACCGGGTTGGCAAACCTTTGCAGAGGGGCAGGTGAGGGAGAGAGGAATGAGGAGCTGCACTCAGGACCTGTGAAGCTATTTTGACTACTAGGCATCTGAACAGATGTTAAGCAGGCAGCAGCACAGAGAAACCGGAGCTCACAAGTTGGTGATGCAAATATAAATATGGAAGTCAACAGAGGGGCAATGGTGGATAGTGCCACGGGGCTGGCTGAGATCACATAGCAAATGTATACAGAGAGAAGCAGTTCCTGGCATGAGCCTGGGCCACCAACATTTAAATGAGGAAGAGGAATAAGCAAACGAGTAACCAGAAAGGCAGAAGGAAATACCAATAGAGTGTGGTGCCCCAGAAGCAACATGCAGAAAACAAATTTGAGAAGTATGGAATGTTCACCGTGTCAAATGCTGATGAGAAACTGAGTATGAGCACTGAGAGTTGACGGCTAGAAATTGTAGGATGGAGGACAGGCTTCGTTGAGGTCCTGAGGGCAAGAGTGATGGAGTTAGTCGAGATAGAATCAGAGGTGAGGAAATAGAGATGTGCATGATAGACAATACGTTGAGTTTTACCAGAAAGAGGACACAGTGAGATTAAGGGCAGACAGTGTGTCTCTTTCATGAATAACAGAAATATTAACATTTTCCATTAAGAACCCATCCTTTCATTCTAAAATAATACCTTATAATTTTAATTTTAATTGACTACTAGATTTTATTGCCTGTGATATTTTATTTGACTTTATAGCAATATTTCAAAGTGATACTTCAACAATTTTCTTATGCTATCTTCATCAGGATTTAGAAACAAGATTATATACTGGGTTTGTAAAATTGAGAGCATTTTCATGTTCCTATATTCTGGCACAGTTTATAAAGATACAAAAAAAATTTTTTTTCACAGTCTCACTCTATTGCCCAGGCTAGAGTGCCATGGTGTCAGCCTAGCTCACAGCAACCTCAAACTCCTGAGCTCAGGCGATCCTCCTGCCTCAGCCTCCCGAGTACCTGGGACTACAGGCATGTTGCCACCATGCCCAGCTAATTTTTTCTATATATATTTTTAGTTGGCCAATTAATTTCTTTCTATTTTTAGTAGAGATGGGGTCTCGCTCTTGCTCAGTTGGTTTCAAACTCCTGACCTTGAGTGATCCTTCCTCCTCTGCCTCCCAGAGTGCTAGGATTACAGGCGTGAGCCATCACGCTTGGCCTAAGGATAAAAATTTTTAAAAGGTCCCTTATAAACTGAGGCTGAGCCCTTTTTCAGAAGCAATTCCATAACTACTTTTATTCCAGTTTGCTCCTGGTTACTGCCCTATTCAGGTTATCTATGTTTCTTACTATGATTTTACTTTTTTGTATTATACAGATACTTACATGCATATTTTCCAATTAAGATAGAGTTTTTATATTTTTAATTTCCTTGAAGTCCATTATTATAGCTTTGTTCTATGACAGTAATTTGAATATTTGTGTTTCATCTCTACTTTTTCCTCTGCAACCTGGGGTGATTTTGCAAATTTGTCATCCATATCCTTTATTAGATTCTATCAATTTTTACATTCTCTTTGAAAATTATTTGTATAGCCTCTGGTATGATTTTTAAAATACTTGTTTCTAGTTTTCCAACTTCATCTCATTCATTTTTTCCCCATCTTACCTAGTTGATTCAAGTTTTATTCTCCTTATGGTTTTCTGGTCCTCTGGGCAGAGGTATATATCTCCTTGTACCTTTTGAAAATCCTAAATAGTATCCTGGGCTTTTCTCATGAATCCTACAGTAGACTGTCTTCAGTGCTATACTCTGTGGATGAACTTGACTTTTCCTGCTCATGCCATTCTTCATAGGACCAATATATTTACATGTTTCGCTTATTTGGTATGATATGAGGTTGATATTTTTCAGATTACAGTTCTGCCAGTAGCTAGGCTGTTCACATAGTGCTCCTTTCGGCACACTGAAGCGATCGATGGTCAGAAACTTCTCAGATCTGTAGCCAGGTATTAGAGTGACCCATTTCCTCAAGGTGTTTAGGGCACTGTCCAGGGTGCTGAAATATATCTGTTTGACACTCTCTGTTTCCCCTGGCTAGAACCCTAAGTCTGTTCTCTTTTTTTAAGTCAATATCTTTTCCTACCGATAGCCACCCTAGTTATCCTTAACTCCTTTGAACCTACTATCAGCTCCCAGCATAATCCTGAAAAATTAAAATTTCACCTGCTTGTCTAGATGCATTTACTATCAATTTTGACCATCCCTAACACCAGGAACTGGCCCTGGATGAGCTGTATCCTGATAAACTTCCTGTATAAAAGAATATTTCAGTAAAGCAAATAAAACTGATATTATAAAATCAAATAAAACCAATAATTAATGATAATATCATAACGTAGAAATCTAGTACATTGATTACACCCCCAGGGATAATGTCTTAGTGCTTAATACTCTATCGTAGGGTCTTGAATTGTGGTATTTATAGCTAGCACTTCCGAAGTCAAATAAATCCCAATCCATATCCTATTTCCTAGGGAAGTCTTCTAAGGTTATCCTAATTTCTCATTCCTTGAACCTCTAAATATCTACAGTTTTATCCCTTTAGAAGTGATATTCAATTAAAGATATTAACTTTTGTTTAGCATTCTATGATTCACAGAACAGAATTTGCGTACGTTATCTCATTACCTTATTACTTATTATTTATTTCTGTGAAGTAAATAGTATAAATTTTCTGTATTTTGCATTGGAAAATGCCAGGAAATGGCTGAGGGGATGGAAGAAATAACTTTTTTAGGTTGCATCATTAACATTTTTGTTTTGTAAATGATGACATGGAGACTCAAGAAATTAAATACTTGAATAAACACAGACAATTAGTGTAGGAGCTAGCATTTTAATCTTGGGCTGTGTGAGTCTATGTCACCTATACTCTTTCCTCTGTGTTAGCAAGAACTGGGTCACATTTAACACAGTGTTGTTTTGTGTTTCCTTCACAGATTTGGGTCCTTTTCTTTAAGAAAAAAATCACAGGGACACAAAAGGTAGATATCATTATTGACATTATTATTATCATCATCACCACTTTTTAATGCTTAATTTATATCAGCCTCACTCTGTAAATTTTGTGGCATTTCTTCTGTCAAAAGTAAACACTTCATGGCACATTGCACTGACACAGCTTCATTCATCAAGGTCAGTTTTTGCACGAGTGTCTGTGCATGCATCTCCTCCAGCAGACTCCTAGAGATCAGGTTCTGTGAGTCTCGTCTTAATACATACCTTGAACTATTTAAGTGTTCACTAAATGTGTACTGAAAGGATTTGTATTCATAACTTGAAGAAGGGGCTTGCACACTCACACTGAGTTTTAAGATGCAGACTTAAACAACACTTTAATTGGTACTATCATAACTTGGATTTCTGATGGCCAATAAGATTTTACATATCTGAGAATATTTTAATTATTTTCAACTTAGATCATCAACAATTAATGAATTAGTTAGGCCGCTATACAAATAGATTTAAGCATTGACCAAGTAATTGTATTTCATAATTTGGCATCAGATCATCTTTCTCTGGTTTAATCTTAAAGTAGCTTCTTTACTTGGCCCACGCTAATGAACTTCAGTAGGCAATGAATTCATTCTATTCCAAAACTGTAATGTTTTATATACAATCTCTGAATTGCTGAAACTCTATCCCTGTCTTTCAAAGCTGGGGCTGCCGTGGAACAAATATTTCTTTCTTGTAAGGGATAAGTTTCCAAGACTCTTCCTTATCTGTTCTCATTGCAGTACTCCAATAAAATTCCCTGATTATTTTTCCACATATGACTAGTTTTTTTTTTAATTTAACTCTATGCTGGCTTATGTGACTTCTGAATACTCCTACCACACCCAGGAAAGATCTTGACCAAGGCTCTTACTACACACACATGCATACTTATCAACCGACATGCTTTTTTTAAAGTCCCTTTTATTAGTACAGTGTATGATATTAATATGTAACAGATCAATATATATCTGCTCAATTAATAAATGAATATGTGGATGACTGTGTGGTAGCCTGAATAATGCTCCCCACAAGATGTCCATGTCCCAATCCCCAGAGCACATGAATGTTGCCTTATATGACAAAAGGTATTTTGCAGGTGTGATTAAGTTAAGGATCTTGAGATGGGGAGATTATTCTGGATCATCCGGTAGTCCCAATGTAATCACAAGGGTCAAGAGGAGCAATCGATATGATGGTGGAAGCAAGAGGCTGTAATGATGTGAGGATGGAGTTGTGCTCCAAGGACTGTGGGTGGCCCACAGAAGCTGAAAAGGAGAGGAAACAGATTTCCCCCTCAGAGACCACAGAAGGAACCAGTCTTGACAACACCTCAGTTTTGACCCTGCAGCACTCATTTCAGATTTCCAGAATTGCAAGGAAAAAGTCTGTGTTATTTTAAGGAAGTCCATCTGCAGTAATTAGTTATAGCAGCTATAAGAAGCTGATATAGGCTGGATGAATACATGAGTGAATGAGCCTATTCTCATCAATTATCATGTGTGTTCCCTAAATCACTCGTTTGCCTGTGCTGTTTACCCCATCTCCCTGCATGGCTTTCCCACCTGCCTGTCTTCTTCCTTCAAGACCCAGGTCAGGAGAGACTGTCTTTCTCACTCCTGCTCATGACTTTTCCTCTCATACTGTCTCTACCATGCTGCTCTACAAACCTGTGATAAACACTGGTTGAATTGTCCTAATTTAGAAATAATTTCCCCTCTTTTTGGTATTTATATTCAGATTAAGTTGTATTGTCTAGGATCATTTTCTGCATTCTTCTTTGGGTGATAATTGTTTGAGGACTTATCTATCCTCCTGTGAAAAAGAGATTTAGCATAGCAGGCCTGAGTCTACAATCCTAAAAAAGACCTTTGCAGAGGGAAGATGAGAACATGGACTTGGGGGAGGGTCTCATCAAGCCCAGAACTAATAAGAGTTGCTCTCTGTGTGTGAACTATTTGTACAGAGAGTACAGTTTATGTTGAGCTCTTGTTTTCTTTCTGGGAAAATGGATTTTGGTATGTGCTAGGGAAACAGTGCCTGCAAGACCAGCCCCAAATAGAAACCTAGGGCACTGGGTCCCTAATAAGCTTCCCTGGTGGACAACAGTTGATGTGTGTTTCATAGCTCATTGCTGTGGGCATTAGATGCATTTATGGGACTCCACTGGGGAAAGACTCTTGGAAGCTTTTACCTGGTTCTTCTGGATATTGCCCTGTGTGACTTTTCCTTTTGCTCACTTTGCCTTGTGTTCTTTTGTTGTAACACAGCTCAGCCATAGGTACTAGTAAATGCCGAGTCCTACGGGTCCTCCTTGTGGATTATCTTGGGAATCCCAGATCCATCCCTATTAAGTTGCAAACGCTACACAGATGGGAACCATATTTTGGAGCACCCCCACTCATTAATTACCCAGCATGGATTTCATACAAGTCACACCGGTTTCCTCCTCATTTCGTTTAAAGAGTGAAGATTATTTACTGTTAAGGGAACAGACTCGGACCACTGGGAGGATTGTAACTGAAGAAGGGATACGTTGAGAAATTCTAAGTGTTTAACCTCCTTTTCTGTGTACCTATGAGGGAAATCAATACAAGAGGAGAATAACTTCCACCTAGTCATTATATGCCAAACAAGTCATGCATATTCATGCTTCCACATTTTTGCTTATGCAGTTCTTCTGCTTGAAATGCTTTCCTCTTTGGCTCCCATTCTTAGCTTTACCAACAGAACAGAGTTTGTGAGTATTTTATCCTTTTTTTCCATATTTAGAACAAATTACCAACAATTTACAAAATTCTTGAGGCTTCTGATAAGTTTGCATGTGGAATGTTTGTTGGTCACATACCACTCATGGATCAAGTTCTCTTCCAGGGCTTAAAAGTCTTAGGATGTGAGATCAACAAGATTCTAGTCAACTATGGGGAACTAGGAGAATATAATGAGTTGTGAGTGATCATATCCTTAGCAAAAAAAAAAAAAAAAAAGGAAAAAAATTAAAATTGTATTGAAGACATGAAAAGCTTATGCGACAGCACAGAAATGAAATGTTGGGATCATTTTAGATGAAAGGGGACATATTTTTGCATCTGTTCCTTCCAACTCATTATACTATCTCCCACAAGTTCAACAAATTAAAACCTGGCTTGTTTCCATCTCATTAGGGATCAATTTGCATGAATTATAGGTTTGCATTATTCAAGATTTGTGTTTAATTACAAGAGTTGCATAAAAAAAGGAAAGAAGAAGAAACAGAAGAATTACGCCTCACCCTTATACTCTTTAGGTTGGTTTCAGATTTGGCTTTATTACCAAAGTGTAAAAATGTTTTAGGGTTAAAAGCTGCTGAAAAGTAAATAAAGCTGTTCCTGGATTTATAGTCTTCTCCCCGACTGAAACACCCTTCCATCTTCCTTCTGCGTTTTCAAGTCCTGCCTGTGTCTGGAGCCCTCGTCCCCTGTCTCATCCTCCATGGGGAGCAGAGGGTCGGTGTGAAGGAAGTAAGAGTTTTACCCTATTTACAATGGCAAATATGTGCAATCAACCTAAGTGTCCATCAGTGGAGGATTGGATAAAGAAAATGTGGTATGCACTCACAATGGACTACTATTCAGCCATAAAAAAGAATGAAATCATGTCTTTTACATCAATATGGATAGAATTGGAGGCCATTATCTTAAATGAAACAACATAGACATGGAAAGACAAATATCACATGTTCTCACTTATAAGTGGGAGCTAAATGCTGTATACACATGGAAGCAGAATGTGGAACGGTGGACAGTGGAAACTCGGAGGGGTGAGGGAGGGAGGTGAGTGGATGACAGGAGGTTGCTCAGTGGGTACAACGTGCTATAGCCTTGGTTGCTATAGTAGTGGATGCACTGAAGGCAGTGACTTCACCGCAAAGCAATGTATCAATGTAGTAAAACTGTACTTGTACTCCATGAATACGTACAAATAAAAAATAAGTTTAAAAAAACACTAAAAGAAAGAAGCAAGAGCTTCGAAATTACCTGGACGTGAGCCTGACTCCGGGCTGGGCTCTACTCTATGAACAGGACTGTACTATTTCATTTTATCCTCTCAACAAGCCTGCGGAGTATGGACTGTTAGTCCCACCCTACACGTGTGGAACTTGGGGCTCAGAAAGTAAAGTAACTTTCTCAAGGTCCCAGTTGGGAAGCAGAGGTATCCAGGCTGAAACCTGTGTCTGTTTGCCTGAAACCAAGCTTGCAGATCTTGGTTATAGAAGACAAATTGTTGTCCCTCATTTTGGGGAATTCAGCCCCCGTGTATCTCCTCTAGTGCACATACTGAATTACATTTGCCTCTTCCCTGCCCCTCACCTGCTGCATCTGTGCTTTCTATCACACTGTTGCCTTTTCCCTCTACCCCTCCAGACTTGGCCTTACCAATAACAATAGTGGAATAAAAGCTTTCATTTGCCTTTAGTCAAGAGCCAGGTGGAGGCAACATCAGTGCTGATTCCACAACTTACTTGCTGTTCCTTGGGTAAGTAAATGATTTCAACTTTCTTAAGCCTCAGATTTTATTAATATATCTGTGCTTTAGGGTAATGGAACTTACCTCACAGGATTTTCAAGCATTGAGTGAAATAATATATGCAAAGTACTTAGCATAAGAACTGGTCAATAAGTTATGGTCTAAACTGTTGAGCCCCAAGATTTGAGCCTATTTCCCAAACATTACTGGCAGATGGTACAATTATCCCCATTTTTACAGAGAAAGACGTGAAGCTCAGGGAGGTTAAGCAACTTATCCAGCACCATGCGAAGTAGGTGGTGGGGCAGCGACACAAACCCAGGCGCATCAGGCTGGCAGCCTCGACTTTTCCCATTATAGTTCCTCACTGGACTTCTGAGTAGCAAGACCCAGATCTTCCTCCTACTTTGCAAGAACATCTTGCCACAGTGTAAACCTGACTTTATCATTCTTTTGTTCCATGGACACCCCTTGGCCTAAGGAGTAAGTCTGAGTATTAGGTTGAAGTTATTCAGTTTCAACTCTAAATTTGGTACAATGATTATTTGTTGTGTGTGTGTGTGTGGGGGGGTGCATGTACATTTGTACATGCACCCACATTTACATAAATGGGCTTAGTCACACTGAAAATATAAGCAAACATCCTCATAGATCAGAAATAAAACAAAAACACATCGCTTGTTATGCAAACCTACTGGACACTGAGCCAGAAACACACATGTGCACCCAAATAAATGTTCAAACCCAGCAGGGGAGAATAACATGGAGGCCGCAGGCTCAGTACATGATAATGCATGACCCAGGATCACTTTAGGAGGTGAACTTGTGCCCTAAAAAGAGGCAGATAAATGTTGTGTCAAGGTTCAAAGCCATGGCCACAGAACTCTGCTTTTCCAAAGGAGCAGAATAAGCAGAGGCAGAACTAGGGAAACACAACCCGAGTCCGGGACTGGCGCTGGTGCACCCCGGCGGGCAGGAGTTCTGCACCGAAGACATGAGACACAGTTTTGAACTGGGGACTTAGAAAACTACACAGAGAGAACAATACTAAGAAACAACTGCTAGAAACTGCAACTCAACTGCAACTCAAAATTCAAAACTCCAAAAGAAAACAAAAATGAAAGAATACTTGTTTGGGAGTGAAATGAGAGGAAACTAAAATGGAAAAAAATCAATTAAAATTCTGGAGCATTAGACAACAAGAAAATAACAGAGAAAAATGAGGAACAAGTGGGTAAGGAGCCAAAGCTTTTAGAAACTCTGGGGAAAAAAATTAAAAGTTGATAAAATTTAAAGCCAATAGGTAGAACAACTCTAAACTAGACATAATCAAAGAGAAAACTGAGACTAGGAAGATAATTGTGACAAACTCACCAGGAACATAGCACAGAAAAGAGAAATTATGACAGGTATGAAAGAGATTTTGTAAGACAATGGGACAGATTGCGGTGCTCTAACACACATCTCATATTATTTATAGAACTAGAACATGGGGGAGTGTCAAATGAGCAAATTCTAAGAGAAAACTTTTTCTTAATCAAAGAAAGACAAGAGTTTTGCTAAGTAAAATAAGCTCACACCTAGTAACACAGTGGTAAAACTTCAGGACATCGAGGGTAAAGGTGTGCTCTTAAAAGTTACCAGAATGAGAAACAAATATTATGTACAAAGGAACAACAGACTGATAGGAAACGTAATCAATTATGGTAGATGCTAGAGTTACATCTGCAAATGTGGGGGCGGGGGGGAGAAGTAAATATCAACTTGGAATTTTAAACCCAACCTGTATTCGTATTCTAAAGAGAGATGAAACAAAGATGTTTTCATGCATACAAAGATAGTTTACCTCACCTCACTCTTGCTGAAAGATCTGGCTCCCTAAAAATGTGTTTCAGCAAGAAGAGAAATGAATAAAAATACTTGGATTAGAATGTAAGTTAAAAGAAAAAAAAAAGAAAGAAGGAAACCAGTAAACTATGCTAGTAAATCAAAAATGAAATCTTACCTTTAAAAAAACTGTAATAGCAAATGACATTTGCTTATTTGTTTTTATATAATGTGGGAAAATATTAGACAGTTATAGTAACATGTACATTAATGAAGAGGGGAGCTGTAGGGCAATTAAAACATGGTAGGGCTCTAAACCTTTTTTTAAAGATGGTGAAAGATAATAAAACTGAATAACTCTGTATGTGGTTAGGAAAAATGAGATTTTTAAGAGTGACTCCTAATGAAAAAGAAATAGTATCAACAGCCTGTAATGGAAAAGGATAAACCTCTATTAATCCATGAAAAAGCAGAGAGAGAGAAAGTATACTGATAAAAAAGATCAAATGTATCAATAATTACAATTAAAGTAAATAGATTATGCTTACGTATTAAAAAACAAAGTGTATTAGAATTTGATAAAGCAAAATAAAAAAATTCATCTAAGCTGCTTACAGAAGTCACATTTAAAACAAAATCACTAAAGAAAAATAAACCAAAATAGCTGAAATGAAAATGATGAGATACAAAATTTAAAAATGAATGTACCAATGTTATTCCAAGTAATGTGAAAAGGGGTATCACATAGAGATAAAAGAAATGATTTACCAAAACATAATAATGAATTAGTATGCACATAATAACACAGCCTCCAAATACAGACAGCACAGCAAGAGTCAAGCCCTTTAATATGTCAAAAGATATCCTCTGTGATCTGGCCACACAGAGCCTATCTATGCAGATTTATATCTCCATGCACACTCCATGCTCCAGGATACATATAAATGCTTAAACACACCAGATGTTTTGCCTTCTGCTTAGTATCCTAAGCCTCCAATCTGCCAGGCCACCTAGGAAACTTTAATCCCTTTCTCTGTGAGAATCTTCCTTTAGCCTTCTAACCATTTCCTCTTTCTAAGTAAAAACTACTTCAGAAGTTGATTATTTCACAGACAGATACGAAGTTGCCCATTTGTGACAGGAGAGAGAGAGAGAGGTTTAAGCCACCTGTGAAGTCACTCCTGGTTAGGATACCCCAAAGCCAAGGTAAGAACCATTGATCTAGTTCAAGCTTCTTGTTTTACTGATGGTGAAACCAAAACCCAGAGAGGAAAAGCAAATTTCCCAATTTCACACAGTGATATGGGCATCAACATGAGGCTTGTAATTCCCATCTGACTAGTCGGTTTTCTTTCCTGCCCACTCTTTCTCCTGGCAACCTACATGAGCCATGGAATGTGGACATGTAGAAATGTAATTGCTAGACCAGATCCTTTATTCTACAGATGATAGCACTGTGGTCCAGAGAGGGAAGGTTAGGGATGCTCACAGAGGGAGTAAGTTCCCCTAAGTTAACCATAAAAGCAGCTACTACTATCTGGTTTTGGTATCAAACTTGGAAGACTGGAGTCTACAGCATATAGCCTTATTTACATATAATGAAGTAGAAATGGCCCTTGTTGCATACTTCTCCTTTTATTGTTTTAAAAATGTTTAATTCTTTTCAATACAAATGAAATATATTCTTTCCTTCTGTTCTAAGAAATAAAGAATGAAGACCTGTGTAGAATCAAAAGCAAAAGTTTTTCTTCATGCCTCATCTTCAAAACCAATTCCCCACCCCAAAAGCAAGTGTTATTATATTGTGAGCTTTTCCCAACACTGCTTTATGCATTTACAAACACACCTGCATGCTATACAAAAATAAATACTCACACACATGGACACTCCATACATACAATATTGATGTCTGTTGGGGGCTGAATTCCCCAAAATTCATGTTAAAGTCCTAACCCCTAGTATCACAGAATGTGACTGTATTTAGAGATAGCTCTTTAAAGAAGAAATTAAGTTAAAATGAAGTAATTAGGGCAGGTCCTAAGTCCATCTGACTGGTGCTCTTATAAGAAGAGGAAATTCAAATAGACACCCTCAGAGGGAAGAGCATGTGTAGACACAGGGAGAAGATGATCTTCTGCAATCCAAGGACAGAGAGAGGCCTCAGAAGAAACCAACCCTGCCAACACCTTGATGCTAAACTTTTAGCCTTCAGAATTAAGAGAAAATAAATTTCTGTTGATTAAGCCAGCTTGTCTGTGCTACTTTGTTATGGCAATACTAGCAAACTCATGTACTCTCCTTTGAAAACAAATGGTATCACACCATGCTTGTGTTCTGAGGCTGGGGTTTTTTTGTATACAGCTTTACTGAAGTATAATTGATATACAGAAAACTGGTGCATGTTTAATGCACACACTTTGTTGGGTTTGGTCATATGAAAACACCCATGATATCATTACCATAATCAAAGTAACAAATGTATCCATCACCTCCAAAAGTTTCCTTTTATCCTTTTGTGGGTTCTTTTTGTTTTGTGGTAAGAACACGTAATGTAACATCTACCCTCTTAACAAATTTTGAAGTGCACAACACAGTATTCTTAACTATTAACACTAAGTTGTACAGCAGATCTCTAGCACTTACTCATCTTGAATAACTGCAACTTTATACTCATTGAACAACAACTCCCCATTCCGCACCCTACCCGCCCCTGGAAATCATCATTCCATTCTCAGATCCTGTAAGTTTGTCTATCTGTGACGTGTTTTTTCACTTGCTATATCAGGGATATCTGTGGCAGAACTTATAAATCCATGTTATATCATTCGTTTGAAAGCTCTAATGTTAATGTAGTCTATTACAGCCTCTATTTTATAAAGGAACAATTTTCGAGGGCTTTGAGGACATCATGAAAGGGCAGTGAATTTGTTTGTTATTTCATCTAGAAATGTTCTCTGTATTTCTCTATCATAAACAAAGTGGCAAGAACAAGGAATTTTGGAATCAGAAGATCTTGGTGCTGTGGACTGAATTATGTCTTCCCAAAATTCATATATTGAAGTCCTAACCCCCAGTGTGATTATATTTGGAGATAGGGTTTTCAGAAGGTAATTAAGGTTAAATGAGGTCATAAGGGTGGGATCCTAATCTGATAGAATTGGTGTCTTCCAAGAAAGAAAGAAAGAAAAAGAGAGAGAGAGAGAGAGAGAGAGAGAGAGAGAGAGAGAGAGAGAGAGAGAGAAATAGATATTTCCCAATCTATGCTATGTGAGGACACAGCCATAAGGCAATAAGAGAGCTTATTAATATAAGCTAGGAAGAAAGTCCTCACCAGGAACCAAATTTTCCAGTACCTTGACCTTGGACTTCCTCAGTCTCTAGAACTGTTAGAAAATAAATTTCTGTGGCTGAAGCCACGCAGTCTGTGATATTTTGCTATGGCAGCTTGAGCTGACAAAAACACTTGTTTTGAATTATCCTAGCTCCTGCAACATGAGGCAAGTTACTAAGCATGAGGATCCTCATATATAAAAAGGAATGATGATACCACCTAACTGTGCTTCCGTGAAGTGTCTTAAATCAGAAACTGCAGGCAAAATTCCTTGCATTTAGAAGTATGCAAAGAAACCTAGTAAACTCTTCCCCCACCTTGGGAAATTTATCCCCATCCATCAGACTTTAAGCCTATCAAGAGCAAGGAATATGTACAAAACTCCTTTGTATTCTTCAGTGTATGCTGGAGGGGGCTTGATATATTTAACACGCCACTTATGTCCCAGATCATTCCTTCCAGTGCCTGACTTCGCACCTTTGTATGTTCTCCACGGTTTTCCTTAACGTGTTCATATTCCTGGGCAGTCACAATCATTCTTTCTCAGCTCTTGTGCCCTTTCTTGCTTTGTAACCCTTTCTTGGAAAATCTCCAAACCTGTAAAAGAAATCTTCCTTATACTGTGCCTGCAGGACAGGAGAAGCACAGAGAAACCATGGCCTTATTTTGAATGTATGACTCGGACTGTCTAACAACCCTCAATGTCATTCCACAATCCCCCTGCCTTCCTTGGTCCATTGGCTACTCTCCCACCCTCTAAACAATTGCATGCTGCCCCTCTCTCCTCAAACCTCCAACAATGTTGCCCTCATCTTCACTCTCAGGTGACGCTATTGCTTCTGGTTCAAAAAATAGAAGTGGTAAGAAAAGGATTTCCACACGTTTCCACTCCTACACCTGCTCACCTGTCAGCATCTGCACCTATACCTTCTGCCTTCCTTCTGAGTACTGTAGACAAATCCCCTAAGCAACGTTTTCCAGCCAGCCCCTCCTCTCCTGCACCAGGTAGCTCCCACTCTCAGCTACTGAAGCACATGGCTACAGTAATTTTCCACTCTCTCCCTGCATCATCCTTTCCCCCCCAACTACATCATTCCCACAAGCACAAAAACAGGCTAATATTTCTCCCATCTTAAAAACCCAGTGTTGATCTCATTTTCTCCTTCCTGCACTGCTCCATTTTCTGCTCCTGTTTACAGCAAAAATCCTTAAAATAGTTGCCTGCTCTTGCTTTTTCAAATTCTTTTCTTCCTTTTCTCCTTAAACACATTCTGAGCATCCGTGCACCACCACCGTCTAAGGAAATTACTTTTGATAACAGCCTCCATTTTCCCTGCTGTGAAACCCTGTGGTCATTGTTCAGTCCTGCTTCTTAGTTAAACCACAAGCAGCTCTTGATGCAGTTGATTTCGTCCTTCTCCTTCAAACTTTTTCATTTTACTTTTCTTCCAGGACCACACACACATGAGTCGGTGTCTTGGCAGATGCAGACGAAATACCGGACAGGGATCTTAAAGAGACTTTGCAGTGAGTGGACTATTTAGAGAAGGGTGAGAAGGGTGACATGGCAAAGGGATATTGGTACACCCAGAGCAGGACCCCAGGAGCTGTTAGCAATCCCAGATCTGAAGGGGTGAATGCATGGGGGAAAAGCTGTTGCCAGAACCTAGCTGAGAGTTGGAGTCAAAGAAAGGGGAAACTAGGCAAAAGGTGACTGGTGACTGAGGGGTTAAGAAGACTTTGCCTCAAGGTGGGACACCCTTAAAGGATCTTCCCACATTCAGAGTCCTCCGGGATCAGATGGAGACCTTTTGCAGCCACGTCTCCATTCCAGCCATCCCTCTGCTCTCCCATATCCTACTTCTCTCCCTACACATGTCCCTCCCCTCCCACGCAATCCCCAGTAAAGTTCCCACTTGCAAATTTCCACCTTGGGGTCTGACAGGAAGCAGATCTAAGGCAGCCTCCTCAGTGACCCTCCTGCTCTTGTTCTCACCCACCTGTAGTCTGTCCCTAAGAATTGCAGCAATCAAACAGTATGGCAGTTCCTCAAGCAGTGAAAAGTAGAGCCACCATATGTTCCAGCGTTGCACCTATGGCTATGCAGCCAATAGGAAGAACTGGAAGTAGGGTTTTGAAGAGTTATCTACAGCATTATTCACAATAGAAACAACCCAAGTGTCCACCAGTGCATGGCTGGATGAACAAAATGTTGACAACACGTACAGCAGAATATGATTCAGCCTTAAAATGAAAGAAATCCTGACACATGCTAAACATGGGTGAACCTTGAGGACATGATGCTAAGTGAAACAAGCCAGTCACAAAAAGACAGATACTGTGTGATTCCACTTACGTGAGTGGAATGTAAGAGCAGTCAAATTCATAGAGAAAGTAGAATGGTGGTTGCCAGGGGCTGGGGGAAGGGGAAATGGGAGTTAGTGTTTAATGGATATGGACTTTTCATTTGGCAAGATGAAGAGTTCAGAAGATAGATGGTGATAATTGTACAACTATGTGAACATACATATTTAACACAACTGAATTATACACTTAAAATTGGTTAAAATTGGCTGGGCATGGTGGTTCATGCCTGTAATCCCAGCACTTTGGGAAGCAGAGGCAGGAGGATCACTTGAGGCCAGGAGTTTGAGACCAGCCTGAACAACACAGTGAGACCCCGTCTCTACAAAAGATAGAAAAATTAGCCTGGCATGGTGGCACGTATCTGTAGTCTCAGCCATTTGGGAGGCTGAGGCAGGAGGATTGTTTGAGCCCAGGAGTTTGAGGCTGCAGTCAACCGTGCTGATGCCACTGCATTCCAGTCTGGGTGACAGAGTGAGACTCTGTATCAAAAAAAAAAAAAAAAAGTTAAAATTTTATGTTTACCAAAATTAAAAAACAAACAAACAAAAAACAGAACTTATATTATGTCACCCCTCTCCAGACCTTGTCACAGTGAGCTCCTTCAGTCAGAATAAGCCCAAATCCTCAAGGATCAGCCCCAGAACTCCCTGAGCTCACTCTATTCTTCAGCCACAGGGGCCGCCAGAGTCCCCCAGACACCGCAGGCCTGTTGCTGCTCTGAGCACCAGCCTGTGCTGGTTCCTCTGTCCGGAACCCTGTTCCCTGCGGTGTTCCCAGGGGCTCCCCCCTCACCTCTTTCAAACCCTTGCTCACATCCACCTTCCCCTGGGACCTTTCCTTCTCTCCCTGCTTGGTCCGGCCCTCCCCACCCAGCACTCCCCATCTCCATCCCTACAGGACTGTACTTCCTAAAGCGTAGTATTTTCTTACAGACTCACGCGTTTACTTATCTTCATTATTGCGTGTCTCCTCTGCCCCCACTAGAATGTCCTCTGGAAAGACAAGCATTTTGTCTTTTTTCTTCACTGCTGTATCACCAGTGCTGACAAAACACATAGTAAGTGGTCAATAAATATTTGTAGAATGAGTATATTAGGAGCTTATATGTACTTTGGGAAGGAAATATAATTTGTTTGTCCCTTCTCTGTATTTAGGATAGTTAAGATTATTTTTCAAAAACACAGGACTGTTAGAAACATGTTTTTCTTTCACCGATCTAGTTTAATGCAGGAAGGGTTTAATAAACAAATATTTTCTCATGAAAAGGGAACCCAACCAAGAGGATGGATGCTTCTGTGAGCAGTATAAAGATGCTCTTTAATTTTGCTTCATGGGACTGAAAGAACAGCATGAGATGTTTTTATCTCACTTTTGGATGCATTTGGGCTGAATGCCTGGAACGGGAGACAAAAAGTAGTTTCCAGGGGCTGGGGGGAGAGGGAAAGCAGCAAGGTTTCTAAAATGAATGATCCAAGCAGATCCCCATAAAGTAGAGGGAGTGAGGAGCAGCAACATTTAATTAGCAGAGATGGAGAGCGTCCACCGCTTCCTCTGGGCCACTGCTGTGCCATGAATCTATTTCTACCCACGTCGTCGGCAAACGTGGGAGTTTAGGGTACTGCTGCTCATTAAGAACCATCCCAGTCGTGCCTTTAAGACTGAAATTCAGTAAAAGAATCTGCTGGAGACTGCACCATGACTTCAGCCTATAATATATCTTCTAAGCTGTAGGGCTGAGAGAGAGAGGGGAGGATGAATTATTTATTTTAACCTCAAATTATTAGACCATTTATTAAAATAAATTTGAAGGCATAATCCATTATGCATTCCAGTTTATTCTGTGCAAAGGTGTTAATGGGTTTTCCTGGATTCAGAGAATTTCAGCTCCGTTGACTGCAGTGCTCAGCCCGTGTTTCTGAACTGACATGTACATTCGGGATTCAACTTGCAGACCACGCAAACAGGACCGTGTTGTTTGTTAAAGCCGTCTCTTTTATGATGCAAAGTTTTCCAAGTGTGTTGAGTGATAAAATTTTATATTTTACCCTAAACTTGTCCATTTATAACTTTTTTTTCAAATTCAGATGGAAATTCATCCTCTTCTGTTTTTTTTTCTTTTTTTTCTACTAATGAAGGAATCCAGCTTGATTAATCAATGCTCCAGACCCTCGTGTTCTAGTCAAAGAGGATGAACTCAGGGAATGAAGATAATGAACAAATCCATCATGCCCCAAAGCCTCCTTGTGTCCCCTGGTGGTCTCTCTCTTGCAGCCCTCCCCACACTCCAGGTTCCCAGGCAACCGCTGATCAGCGTTCTGTGCTATAAGTAGGAATTTTAAAAATGGGGTCATGCAGGATGTACTTCTTTTGTCTGGCTTCTTTCACTCAGTATAATTATTTTGAGA
This sequence comes from Lepilemur ruficaudatus, assembly GCA_963574885.1. Taxonomy (NCBI): domain Eukaryota; kingdom Metazoa; phylum Chordata; class Mammalia; order Primates; family Lepilemuridae; genus Lepilemur; species Lepilemur ruficaudatus. Next base: position 8,880 of record CAUYRT010062408.1, on the reverse strand, counting down.
TTTATCCAAAGGGTGGAGGTCTAGGCTCCCCCTTTGGCCTTTGCTGGTGTGGGTGGGCTGGGGCCATGGGGTTTATTCCATGGTGTTTGGCTGGAGTAAAGTGGTTATTGTCTAAGAGTTTTCTGTCTTACTGGGCTGCTTCTTTCATGGGCCTTTGGCTGGAGAGAACAGGCTTTGCATTGGGGCTCTTGGGGGTTGCCCCCGGCTGGAGTTTCTGCAATGCCATTTTCGTCTGCTTCCAGTCTGGGATTTATGAGGCAAAAGGAAAACCCAGGGAGCACAGCTCCACGTCATTCCTCAGGTCCTGAGGTTCCTAGTAGGTCTACCTTCTTTTCCCTGCCTTTCATAGCCTTTTTATGTTTCTTTTATATATAATGCCCTGAGTTTTCCATCATACTCAGTGGGAGGGACAGGGAAAAGCACATATTCATCTTCCTGGAAGTGGAAGACCCGCTAGTATCGTTTTTAAATTACATTAAAAAATTTTAATTGACAAATACTAATTGTATATATTTATGGGGTACAATGTGATGTTTTGACATATGTATACATTGTAGAAAGATTAAATCAAGCTAATTAATATCTCCATTACCTCATCTACTTATTTTTTTTTGTGATGAGAACACTTAAAATCTATTCTTTTAGCAATTTTGAAGCATATGATTCTTAGTCTTGGTCATCATGCTGTGTGCAGTTTTTGATTGTTCCTTGCTAGTATAGACAAATGCAATTGACTTTTCATATTGATCATGTCTCCTGTAGCCTTGAAAAACACACTCATTAACTCACAGATCTCTTTTGTAGATGAAGTAGAATTTTCTGTGTAAATGACCTGTCTTCTGTGAATGAAGATCATTTCAATCTAGATGCCTTTTATCACTTTTTCTTTTTTCCCCGTATTACATTTGCTAATCTCCAGTACAAAGTGGTGAGAGCAGAAATCCTTGCCTCGGTCCCAAATTACGGAATAAAAATTGTTTTTCATTGTCAAGTATGATGTTAACTGCAGGTGTTTGTAGCTGTCCCTTATTATGTTGCAAAAGATTCTTTTTATTCCTTGATTGCTGAGAATTTTTATCAGAAATGCATGTTGGATCTTGTCAAAGGACTTTTCTGTGTCTATTGAGATCATTTTTGTCTCTTAGTTTGTTAATATGGTGAATTATGATTGATTTTTGAATGTTAAGCTGGCCTTGCCTCCTAGGATAAACCCTACTGGGTCCTGATGCATTATCCTTTTAGAAACTGTTGGATCTGATTTGCTATATTTTTGCTTAGAAGTTTTGCATCTATATCCAGGAGGAAAAGACTTCGAGACTTGATCTGGGATACCTGGTTACATGCACTTGAGAATCTTGCACCCTCAGCTTCTTCTGACCCATTGGAGCTTGTAGAAGTGGCTTCATCACACATATCAGTGCCTTTCCTTTAAAATTGGTAAAACATGTTGAATGACAGTCAATAAGAATGTAAAAGAAAATGAGAGAAGACCCAAATTAAAAATATTAGGAATGAGAAAGGTGATGTCACTACAGATTCTTTTTTCCCTGCTTAGTCTGCCTAGAGGATTATCAGTTTATTGATTTTCCCAAAGAACCAGACTTAGATTCTAATTGATTCTGTTACATTTCTCTCTTTTTTTAATTTCACTAATTGTTAGTTAGGTCAGTCCTTCATCACTTTCTTCTGCTTATTTTGGGTTTAATTTGATCTTCCTTTTCTATTTTCTTGAGGTAGAAACTGAAGTAATTAATTTCAGACATCTCTTTTCTAATATAGGCACTTAATGTTATAAACTCTTTGTAAGTACTGCTTTAGGAACATCCCAAGATAATAAATTTTGTATTTTCCTTTTATTCAATACAAATACTTTCGCATTTCCCATTTGATTTCTTATTTTGACCAGTAATTTAGAATTCTGTTATTTATTTTCTAGCTATGTGGGAATTTCTGAGATATATTTCTATTATATTGTTGATTTTTAATTTAATTTGTGGTGGTTGGACAGCATGATTTGAATCCTTTTAAATTTATTCAGACTTGCTTCTGGACCAGATTATGGTCTAGCTTGGTAAATATTCTATTTGCCCTTGAAAAGAACGTGTATTCTGCCGTTCTTGGGTAGAGCGTTTCATAAATGTCAGTCAGTTCAATTTGTTTGATAATGTGACTCAAGTCTTCCATATCTTTCCTAATTTTCATTTGAATTGTTCTATCTATCAGTTATTGAGGAGTGTTGTTGAAATGCCTGAAGGTAATTATGGATTTATCAATTTTTTTCTTTTGAGTTCTATCAGTTTTTGCTTCATGTACCTTGAAACACTCTTTTAAGGCACATACACAGTTAAGACTTTTATGTCCTCTTTATAGATTGGCCCATTTAGCATTATAAATGACTCTTTTTAGCTCTATTAACAGTTAATATATATGCCATATATATTATTATATGTGTGTATAGGGTTTCTACTTATTTTATTGCATTTATTTCTAAATATTTTATTATTTTGATGCTATTATAAATGAAATTGTTTCCTTAATTTTATATTTAGATTGTTCAGTGAAAGTGTTTAGAAATGCTGTTGATTTTTGTTTACTGATCTCGTATTCTGCTACCTCGTTGAACTTATTTATTCATTCTAATGCTCTTTTTATGGATTCCCTAGGATTTTCTATATACTAGGTCATGTCATCTGAAGTAGAGATAGTTTTACTTCTTGCCTTCCAATCTGGATGCTTTTTATTTTATTTTTTTTTCTTGCCTAATTGCCCTGGCTAGCACTTCCAGAACAGTGTTGAATAGCAGCGATGAGAGTGGACATCCTTGTCTTGTTCCTGATCCTAGGGGGTTTTTGTCCTTTATTCTACTAATCTGGTACAGTACACTGACAGTTTTTGTGTGTTGAACCAGCCCTATGTGCCTGGGATAAATCCCACTTAGTTGTGTCTAATAATCCTTTTTATATGTTGCTAGATTCCATTTGCCAGTAGTTTGTTGAGGATTTTGCATCTATTTTCATGAAGGATATTGGTCTATAATTTTTTTTTCTTGTGATGTCATTGTTTTTCATATCAGAATGATACTGACTTCATAGAATGAGTTGGGAAGTGTTCTCTCTCTCTCTCCCTCTCTTTCTGTTTGTAAGAATTTAATAATTAGGTGTTAAATCTTCTTAAAATGATTGGTGGAATTCATAAAGGAAGCCATCTTGTCCTGGACTTCTCTTTGTTAAAGGTTTTTGATTACTGATTCAATCTCTTCATTTGCTATAAGTTTACTCATATATCTACCTTCTTGAATTAGTTTTGTTAGTTCTGGCTTTTTAGGAATTTTTTCATATCATCTAGGATGTCTAATGTGTTAGCATAAGATTTTTCGTAGTATTTTCTTGTAGTCTTTTTTATTTCTGTAAAGTCCATACTAACATCTCCTCTTTCATTCCCGATTTTGGTTATTTGAGTCTTCTCTCTTTTCTCTTGGTCAGTCAACCTGAGGGTTTGTTAATTTTGTTGATCTTTTCGAAGATCCAACTACAAGTTTTCTCTGTTGTTTCTGCATTCCCTATTTCATTAATTTCTGCTCAAGTCTAATTTACTTCTTTTTGCTCGATTTAGGTTTAGTTTTTTCTTCTTGCTCTAATTTCTTATGGTGGAAAGTTAGGTTATCAATTTGAGATCTCTTTCTTTTAATATAGCTGCAACAAACACGAATCTACCTCTAAACACTGCTTTAGTGAAACCCTATAAAATTTGACATGCTGTGTTTTTACTTTTATTCATCTTAAAGGTTAACTGTCCTTGTGATTTTTTTCTTTAACTCAGTGATTATTTAGGAAAGTATTATTTAATTTCCACATATTTGTTAATTTCCCAAATTTCTTTCCGATACTGATTTGTAATCTCATTCTATTATGGTCAGAGAACAAACTTTATATGATTTAACTTCTTCTAAATTTATTAAAATTTGTTTTATGGCTTAACCTATGGTCTGTTCTGGAGAATGTGTGCTTGAGAAGATGTGTATTCTGCTTTGGTTGGAGAGAGTGTCCCACAGATGTCTGTTAGGTCTAGGGGGTCTGGCAGCTCTAGTTGCACAAATCTTTTATTTCCTTGCTGATCACCTATTCGTTCAGTGCATTATTGAAAGTTTGATATTAAAATATTCAACTGCTTTTGTTGAATTATCTATTTCTACCTTAAATTATGTCAGTTTTTGCTTCATTTTTGTTTGTTTGTTTTTGTTTTTGTCTTACCCCCCTTGCTTAATGAGATTTTCTAGAGATGAAGCTTGGAGCCATGCATTTTAAACATGTACACTGAAGTTTGAGAAACACAGCTCAAGTTAAAATACTTTATTTTAGATAATGACTTAAGCCAAGATAAGAGAATAGATTTCCTTTGTCTCTTGAGATCTAATCCAGGTATATCCTAGTGAATCCTATCAAAAGTGGGATTGGCAAAGTTAAAGGCTCTACTCTTACTTTGAGAGAATAACCGAACTCCCTAACATTACAAAAGAAGCAAAGAAAATTTATAAGAGAAATACAAACACGTAGACAGTAAAACTCAAATGACAACATTAATATGATAGATGAAGTTATTTTGATCACGACTACTGCAGAACAAGCTCTGTGGGCTTGTTCATGCCTTTACTTCTCTTTGTCATGTGATGACCTAATCTCTTCTCACACATCTCATTCCAAACTACCAAGAAACTTGCAATCATACATACAGCTCACTACAACGTCATTTTATTTTGCTTGCCCAGACACAAATCCATTATTTTATGAGTTAGTCTACTGTGTTCTTCTCTCATTAGTCGGAGACAATTAATGCAATATTACTAGCCACTTGGCACCAATATGATTGTAAACAAAAATGTATATAAGCCCTTAATATTGCATGATGGTCTTGAAAAGAGGTCAGCAAACTTTTCTGCAAAGAGCCAGATAACCAATATTTAGAATTTGTGGGCCATCTGGTCTCAGATGCATCTACTAAACTCTGCTATTTTATCATGAAAGCAGCCATAGACAATATAAAATGAATATCTATGTTTCAATAAAATTTACTTACAAAAACAGGCAGCAGAGTGGATTTGGTTCATGGGTTGTAGTTTGATAACCCCTGGCTTTTAATATAAGGCATTTCCCCAGAATCTAGAATTCAAAACATACATGTACAAATTGTCATTGAACTCAAAACTTCTTGGACTTTTTAGGTAGAACCTCTATGGTAGATAGCAAAAGAAAAGAAAAAAGAAAAAAAAAGCCGCAATTCTTTGCAGCATTTTTTTTTCTTTTTTCTTTTGCAGCAAGAGTACAGTCTATTTTTCTACCCTCTGACTTACTTTGACCAATAGAAAGCTGTGATATGATGTCATTTTAAGTCCACTGAGCAGTTGCAGCTCCTCTTTCACTCTTGGAATCCAGTTTCCATAGCAACAGGTCTGGTTTGGTTTGCTGAAGGATGGGAGTTTCTGTGGAGGAGAACCCTGGTGAGTTTCTGCTGGCCCTCAGCCCTCCTCAGAGCTGACCACAGACTCACCACTAAGCCCCAGTTAAGATCAGACAAACCTGGGTAGATCAGCAGAGCTACCCAGCTGAGCCCAGCCCACATTACCAACCTACAGACTCAAATGGTCAATAAATGATGTTACATTAAGACACTGAATTTTGGGGTTGTTTGTATTTAGCAGATCAAAATCATTCTGCCTTTGCACATGTGAAACAGACTTATTTTATAACGTAGATGTTCCAGAGGGAAGAACAATTAGAAAATTAACTGTGCTTTTGTTTATATATCTGTTCTCAAGGCTAGTCCCCTCTTTGTTTAAGTAAGTCATTCTGCTTCCATAGCTCAATTATTTGATGGCACAAATATATTTAAGAAGATTGGACTCTTCGTACTAAGCATGGTGGGGATACAGACATGCTTTTGAAATACCTAATCTGCTAGAATCTATTATCAAGTAAAAGAGATATCAGCTAATACCATGCTAATAGAAGAGTAAATAAAGGTATACTTTTAGTTCACAGATTTTCTGGTTTTTATGCTTTAGGTGAATACTCATCACTATTTATAAGATTGATTCCCTTGTCACATGTGAAGCACCAGTGTAACTGTGGTTTTCCTTTATCTGTTAATTTTTTGTTGTTGTTGAAATATTGAAGGTTAAAGCTTTCATTAGCAAAATCTATTTTTTCCTTGGTGAAGTTCTAACCATTCTTTTTTTACTCTCATACAGCCCACTCTTAATCAGTTTTTCAAATATATGAATTTGTATTTTCTTCTAGAACTTTTATGATATTTTAAAATACATTTAGTGTTGTAATCGATCTGCAATTAGTTTTATATAGTGTCAGATGAGAATATAAGTTGACTTTTCTCTAAAAAGTACCAGTTTTCAAAGAATTATTGAATTTATACTATTTACCTGTAATTTGAAATGCTACCCTTTACTATTCTGAAACTTCTTATAATTGAATCTGTTTATTGATTATTTATTTTATTCCAGTTTTTGTATATTTTTAGAATAATGCCACACTGTTTAAATTATTTTAGGTTTATTACATTTGCTGTCTTGGAAGAGCAAGTTGAACCTGGTTTTCTTCATTTTCAAAACATCCTGGCTAGTTCCCTGTGCTTATTTTCTTTCCAGACAAACTTTAGAAATCCTTTGTGGATTTTCACAACATCACACTAAGATTTAGGTTGGAGTTGTATAAACATAACTTAATTTAAAAAGAACTGCCAGTTCTACAATATTGAATATGCCTATTTGGGAACAATTATAGCTCTCTATTTACTCAAGCCTGCTTCACACCCATCAATAAACTTTTGTCATATTTAAGTGCATAGTGGGTGGTATTTTTGGTTTCCTTATTTTGTTTGTTTTCAAATAAGTTGTGTTAATTTATTTTAAGCTTGTCAAGTATTTCTTTTTGTGGCTCTTATGAGAGAAAAATGTTTTAATGTACTTAATAGTAAATGTTCAGGCACATTAGAAAAAGTCGTTAAGAAACGCTTAATGGGGTAACTTAATTAAAACTAGTTCTCTGAGACTCTTTACTGTGTGTCCCTTTATTAGCTTTCTTTGCACATTGCATGCATTTGGAAGTAGAAGATTATATACCTCTTAAAAGTATTTTAAAATATACGTCTTCCAACTTGTCTTCTCATCAAATAGTCATGACTATATTATGCCCCTGAGATCCTGCATATCCATCACCCAAGCTTGTCTTTTCTGCTTGGCACTTGTAACCATTCTATGTCCTGCAGTCCTGGGTTGTACCTTCTGGTCCTTTTGCTGAAACTACTCAAAATTTTCAGTGACTTCTCTGTAACCCCTGCAGTCACTGGTCTCTCTTTGGGCTCCAGGGTGGCTCATGGCACACCATCTTTCCTTCCTCTCTTTGGCAGGGACCTGGATGTGGCCTGACAATGATTTGGAATGACTGGAACCTTGGGGTTGAGGGGATGACAGCCAGGAAATGAGAAAGATGCAGAGGGTGCCACATGTCCCTCCCACTGTTCCAACATGCGAACCAGAGCCAGTTTCCCCAGGAATTCTAGCACCACGTTGCACACTCCCCTGTCTGCACCATGTGCTGGAGTGTAGGGTAGGGACAGGGTCTTTTATTAGACTCTTCTTCCCATTGATGGTGTGGGCACTTGACTCGTTATTCTGTTTTGAGACAAGATGCTGTCTCCAGGTACCTCTCAGGTGCTCTCATTTCCATGCGACAGATGGTGGTTTTCACTTCATCGCTCCATACATTGGCAGCCCAAGTCCATGCTCCAGGTCACTCCCAATATGCCTTTGGCTCGAGAAGAAGGCAAACTGTTGGTGAATAATTTCCTGTGCCTATGAACTGGTAAAGATGCCAAGTTATACTCATCTCAAATCATGCTTGTCTGTTTTTTAACGATGGTTTTACTAATTGGACTAGGCAACTCTTGGTTAACCTAATTTTAGTATAACAAGGAGAGCATTTGGAATTATTGTCATAGAAGAATGCGCTTATGACATTGTAGTTGATTTGTCTTGAGGAGAGAAGGCACAATATGTGCCTGATGGAACATGAAGGATGTTCTGGGAATAGAAAGAAATACTTCCTTTCTGCTCCAAAGAGAGAACCATAAAGAACAGGTGAATCTTCTAAGGTAACATTTGTTTTCCATATACAGAAAATTTATTTTTACCCACTCAGATGTTCAAAACTGGAAATGGCTTCTTTGAGAGGTGCTGAGCTCTCTAGCAATGGAGGTATTAAGCAGGAATGGGGTGCTCTCTGAAAGGATCATTTACTTAGGGTGCACCTATTTTCATTTCATACAGTGTTCAGCATGGTACCCTATGCTTAAGAAGCAGTGCAGAAGAGCAGAAATTTTACAGACACCAGAATCAGGCGTACGTGGGGCAACATCCTCTTCTATAATTTACCTCGGGGAAAATCTCTTAATCTCAGCAAGCCTTAGGCTCCCCTTCTGTAAAACAGAGGTGGACTATGTGTCACTTTTCTTCTGCATTATTTGCTAGGGCTTTCATAACAAAATTCCACAGTCTGGGTGGTTTAAACAATATAAATTTATTCCTCACAGTTCTGGAGGCTTAAGTCCAAGATCAAGGAGTCAGCAGGTCTGGTGTCTCCTGAGGCCTCTCTCCTTTGCTTGCTGACGACTGATTGGTCTCCTCTGTAAGTACCTCCCAGGTATCTCTGCATGTGTCCTAGTCTCTTCTTTTTTTTTTTTTTTTGAGACAGAGTCTCACTCTGTTGCCCGGGCTGTAGAGTGCCGTGGCGTCAGCCTAGCTCACAGCAACCTCAAACTCCTGGGCTCAAGCGATCCTTCTGCCTCAGCCTCCTGAGTAGCTGGGACTAC
>CAUYRT010062407.1:0-17169 GCA_963574885.1 Lepilemur ruficaudatus | reverse complement strand
CTCTAAAACTGATTTATGTGATTAACTGTACATCTTGGTAAATTCACTAATAATCATTTAATTGTACACTTAAAAATGGAGTAAAGGCATGATGTGTAAAGTATACTTCAATAAAGAAGAAAAAAAAGAAAAAAATAACATTTAATATCTTTTATAAATTGTCATGCTGCCATTGCCAACTGCAATATAGTGTGGAAACCTGAAACCATTACAACTCTGAACAAGTATGGCTTCTGAACAGGATCACCTGAAAAGCTCTTGTGTCTGGTTAAAGCAAACTCAGGTTTCTGCAGCAAGGTTTTATTGTTGCTGTTCTAGAGGGCTGCACATAACTGAGCAATACTCAAACCCTGAGATTAAAGGTGTCTCTTTGGAGAAGGCTATGTATGGGCTGTGGTTCATTGAGGCCCACAGTCTCTCAGATCAGTCTCAGATCAAAGTCACCGTCAATTGCTGTCATATAAAAATGGACTTTTAGACAAGATTCAATATAGCATGAATACTTTCTACACAAAATCTACATGTAATCTTATACTATTTGTTATCCAAAGTTGTAAAGCTTTAGCATGGACAATCCATAAAATAATTACCACCTGCTTACATTTAAAATAATACCTAACCCAGTAAGATATTACCGGAAAAAATTTTAAATTCAAGAAAACTATAGAATCATTTTGTCAGGCAAGTGAGAATGAATGACTTTGGACATCATAAAGAACCTCTCGGCCCTTCCCTCCCAGTCTCCCTGCCCAGCACTGGCCACACACCTTGAGAAAGGAAGCAAAGAGGGAAACTGGAAACTTAGAACACAAGGCCATTCCATCTTAACTGAGTCACCAAGTGTTCTTCATAAAATGAAAATCTCAGAGAAACTGGAGAACCATCTCCCTTTGGTCTTTGTTATTGTAAAGTCCACTACAATATATGATTGTGGCTTCCAGATTAGTCATCATAAATCTTCCCCCAAGGTCATCTCAAATGTGTGACAAATCATGAATTCAGCCTCAGAAGTTGAAGGAATTTATAACGAGGCAAATGTTTAGCAATTTTTGCTGTACACAGAGTTTGTTCTATTCTTTTCAGGAGGTTAGTCACCAAGTGCCATGCTGCTGTATGAGTGTCTCTTCTGAGGACAGGCAAGGAACAGAGTGCATCCTGAGAGCCACTGCGCATCTAAGCCAAGCATCTACCCGGCCGGAACAACCGCCACTTGGTGCTTCGGTGAGAAGCCACAGTGATGGCTGAAGGTTTGAATATCTTCAAATGACAAGAACCCTTAAGCAAAGCCCTTATTCTCTATTTATGGTACATGATACTGTATGTCAGAAAATGATACACCAAATTCCATAAAACTCAACAAAGAGAGGAAAATCATACTCTGAAGAGCATCTTTCAATTGTTTAAATAAAACTTAAATGGAGTAAGCCAACAATCATCTTTTATTTGACATATAATGTTTTTGGCTAAAATTTAGTTTAATTATATGAAGCAAATACTGTACAAAAGCCAAAACTGTGATATATGACAGTATCAGTTTTCTAAGCTGGCTTTTTACTCCATAAAGCTATATAGTCATGAAACCTGTGCCTTGTCATTGGAGAACATAGGCGGCCACAGGATCTGGTTAGTGGGTCCATTGGACCCCTGAGCACTGTCAACTAGACTGACTCAAGACCCCTTACTCAAACTAACACTTTTCTTAATAATAACTAAAATATCTATTCTTTATATTCTTTCAGAGTCTACAAAATATAATAATTTTAATGATGATGAAAGTGAAACATTTTAAACCCCAAAATGGACATGCTATCGTTGCACTCAAAGCTGGGGTTTGGGCCATGATGGGAGAAGAAAAACCTCTTTGAAACAGAAATAGATTTTTACCTGTCCACATTCAAAAAGAATCTGTATGCTGGGACAAATTCTTAACTACATCTAAGCTGTAAGAAAGCCCAGGAGTAGACATTATATGTGTAAGATAGCCCTAAAGGCAACTGCTTTAGATAATAATATAATCAACAAATTAAGAGAAAATATCCAATATTAAAATATTAAAACCCAACCATGTGTGGGGCTGGCTCAGAAAGGAAACAAATATTATACAAACTACTATTTTTCTACTGTCAAAATATGTAATCATCTTCATTCTACTGATCCAACACAGTTTCTAATTTCATATCTCCCAAGGATTCACTTAAAAAAAAACTGCTACCCCCAAAAAACACTGTTCCCATAACAATGAATTGACGCCTACACTCTCTCAAGCAGTGTGCATCAATTGTATGCCAGAATAACTGGGCACAAACCTTGACAAGAAAGGCTCTATCCCAAAAGTATTTCCGGAAGAGTTTAATATCTGCCTCCAGCAGATGCTCGGCTGTGTGGTTAAGGGTTAAGGTCAGCGTTTCTGATGAGTGAACATAATGCAGGGAGGCTTCTTCGTTGAGCTGCACTCGGGAGAAGACTGGGGACCGCCTGCCCTGAAAACTGAAACACCGCAAATCAAAACCCACGCACAAGCTTCGAAGACACCAACCCCAAGATTCCAATATCCACACTAGCCCTGACGTTAGAAATCCAATAAGCAAAATGATCCTTGAAAGTCACTACATGCAATAAATAAATGAAATTATGTAAATAGATACTTACAAAGTCATCTCTTTTTTTCCACCTAGAGAATATATCTATTGAAAAGCCACTGACAAATACTATATACTGTAAAGGTTTATATAAATAATGAAGCAGTACTGACTTTTAAACATAGTACTTTACCTCAATATTTCATTCTCCCTTTAATCTGAAAAGATGCCTCTCACTTTAATAGGGCCATGTGTAGTAGAACAAATCAGCTGGCAGCCAACAGTTTATTAGGTGATTACAGTGGAAAACAGATATGATCTCTAGGGAGCATGATGAGGTTTGGATGTTATAAACAAGTGAGATATTCATAACATGCTGGTACCACTGTTGTAAATCACTTTCTCATACAAATTAATATACATATAAATTTGATCATGTACTTGATCAAAAATGCATTGATGAGCATATTTTTGGATACACTTATAAACAAAGGAACAATATTCCCAAACTAAATTCTTGAGTATCAGCTTATTGTCTGTTCTGTCTTGGCTAAGAACAATTGCATATTTATAAGCTATATGCAGGCTTCATGGTTAGTATCATAATATTCTGGATGGCTTAAAAGGTCATGTAACAGCAACAGCAAAACAGCTTCATGAGGAAAATATTAATGCTTCCATATTACAGACCACCTCGGCATATTATCACAACCCAACAGATCGTTCCCAGATTTCTCCCTTCACGGAATTAGCTCTATGCCTCTTTCCCTTCCTAACATGACATCATTTGTTAATGAATGTTTGCTTTACAAAATCATATTTCCAATGAAATACATGTTGTCTCCATCATATGGAGTAGTAAAAAGAGATCCATAAAGATCAACTGTACTCTAAGACTTGGGGAATGTCCCCAAACTCTTGACATGAATTACTGGCAAGGACTCCAGAATCTTCCAGAAAACAACTCCCCGTGCCAGTAAATGGTCTCTGAGCCTGAGCAATAAGGTCACTGTTATTAATTTAGAATATGGAAGCTCCATCATTTGGTCAGAATTTATCATTCAGTCTAATGCTAATCCCATTTGAGAATGGATTTATCAGCCATGTAAGCTTTGAAAATACATAATATCTTCTGGTCTTGGACACAGTAAAAAGATACAAAGTTATCAACAGAGGAAGAACTCAGCCTCCAGGACCTCAGTGGAACACTGAAGTATCCACACTGGGTCAAAGGAAGCATTCCTGCCTTGCCCATTTTAGCCAAGAAAGTTGGGTCCTATCAAACCAAAGAAAAGTATAATTCCCTTTGAATGGGCTTATCCCTTGGTTGATGCTCATTTGACCAAATGAGAAAAAAAAAAAATGAATACAAACCTGATTTATACTCTAACATCCACTTATGAGCCATATAACCATAACTGAATTACATTGAGTTCCATGAGCCAAATAAGAAAAACCAGCCCAGTAAGACATGCTGTGTAATAACACTCTAACAATATTTAAAATTTATGTAGTACTTTGTAATTTTCAACGTGCTTTCCTACTTATATTTTGCTTTTTATATGCTAAGTCAAGAAAATCATTATATATGAATCTTCCTTTCATAAGACTGACATATCTGAACCATTCTAAGTAAAAATGCACTCATTATCTATTGTAAGCATCAATACCATCATCAACGTAGAGTACTTTATAGTTTATAAATTCTTTCCTTTATGTTATTTCACCATCACATTGGCTTAATAGTACCATAGCATTCATCTGTTATTCATTGATTCAACAAAATTTATGTTCTTTCAATGAATATTATGTGTTAGACACTGTACTAGAATTATTGCAGTGGGTAAAACAGAAATAGTCCCAGCCCTCAAATGATTTAGTAGGGAGATATATATGAAACAAATGATCACATATACAATTATAAAATTATTAATATTGCGAATTAATCATATTAATCATACTTAATATTGTGAATTAATCATAATCATAAAAGAGAATAACACAGAAGGCCTTTCTGAGGAGGTGATATTTAAGCTGAAACCTAAAAGATGAGTAGAGGCTCATGATTCCTCCGATTTTTTTTTCATTATTGCCCCCCATGGAGCTTTTTGAGACTTTTTCCCCCATCTTTTCCCCCATGAAATCTTAATACCAAGTGTATTTATATATCCGTTCATGCACTGTATGTATATCTGCATTGTATACGTAAGAACTAACAGTAAAACATAAATCAACACTAGCTTATGGTTTGGTTATTTCCATTTTTCCACAATTCTTGGCAGACTTTATAGAAACAGACTAAGAGAAAGAAACTATCTAGTAGCTAAACTTACTTTGTGATGTCTTCCACCAGCTTGGAGTGTCCACCATGTAAAGCTAAGTCTAACGGTGTGGCACCCTCTTCGTTGGGTAAAGCCAAGGCCTGGACTCCCCCAGGGAGACACAGAAGGAACTGGGAAAGCTTAGCCAGGCCCCATCTCATAGCCAGGTGTAAAAGAGACTCTCTGTGCAGGGACACTGAAGACAAAGAAAAACATATGATATTAGTTCCTCTATTCACAAAACTAGATTTGTACATTTTATCAAAGGAACAATATATTTAGACAAAATGAGAATGTAACAGCTGGAAGGAACCCCCAAAAGCATCTAACACCAACAACTCATTTTAAAAATTTGGAGAGGTCAAGTGATTTGTCCAAGGTCAGATAGCCCGTAGACGCTGGAGCCAGATCCGCTCAACGCTGGAACAGTGTTCTTTCCACCGTGATGCTACACATTCACATCTTTCACTAAATGTACAGGAAACCCAACTGGGGAAAATGGGTTATAGGAAAAGACACTTGTTGATTTCCAAAGCATCTGTCAAGGAGGTCCTGCTACCTGGGCAGGGCATGATCTTGGAGGCCAAGACTTCAGAGGAGCCTGTTTCCACCCCTCATCCTCAGAGCTGCTCCTCCCCTGATAAGACGCTACAATAGAAATGGACTTCATTCATATGTCCGAAAAACTTGAGATTGAGACCATGGTCATCCCCAACTTCACAGTGGTCTCTGCCCATCTATGAGATAGCTAAGATCATTTTCATACTGCCCATGTCACCCCAATGCTTAGCTTAGAAAGCTATGCCTGTGCCTTTCCACCATGTCTGTCCCTGGACAGAGGGCTTTGGTTGGTCTGTGTGCCTTGGTTCCACAGTGTGTCTGCTGCTCTATGTTATGATTGTTTCCTGACTGTATTATCTTACAGGTTGAGAGGCCCTTGAGGTATTTTATTCCTGATACCTAGCACAGCAGCTGGCAAATTAGTCATTCAGTATTTGTGGAGTTGAATGACAATTGGCTATTAAAATTTCAATTATTTGTGTATGTTTAAATTGCCTAATTTGTATAGAGTTTATATACCTGTATTCCTACCGTAGCAGCCCACTGCCTCGAATATGTTTGCCCTTGATAAACATTACATGGCAAATATGGGAAAGAAATTTGCCTACATTAAAAAAGCTGGGCCCATGAATTCCATAAGCATCAAGAGACACCTTAAAATAAACCTAAACATGAAAATGCCAGCACTCAAGATCTGTTGCAATGAGTATGCAGTAGGAATTTGAGCTATATAGGACCTCCAGTGAAGTAATGTTACTGACTGTGCTTGTAACCTGAAGGAGATCTGGACAACGCTGTATCACACTGGAATGAAAGGCCCATGAAGGTAGGGACCTTGCCTTTTATCCTGTGGTATCCCCAGTCCTAGTGCCTGGCACATGGTATGTGCTCTAAAATATTTGCTTATTGAATGAATGAATAAATGACCAATAGTTCTTTCCCTGGTGAGTACCTGGAAAGTCAGCTTTTAATATATGGCTGCAGCTGTGGAACATCTTTCATGCTTAGTTCTGCCACAGATAGCTCTTGACTGAAATCTAAGAACAGAAACTATGTAGTCCCATGCATTATTTGGACACTGAGGACAAAATGACCTACTTCCCCATACAATTTACCGTCCACGTTAACATGATTTTACTATTCTGTTGTCTTCATTACCATTCCAGGCAAATGACTGATTGTTCACTGTAAGAACTTCCCTCAAGATTCATCAAAACTCTTCAGTAGGAACCATCAACAGACAGTTTAAACCCTAAACCATCCTAATCCTAAACTAGATCATGACCCTGACCCAATCCTAATCAAGCTCCCTCCCTGCCTCCATCTCTCCCCCCACCCCCATGAATTAAAAGACCCTTATTACACCAAACTTCCAATTCTCAATAAATTCCAAGTGTGTCATTCCCCCTTCAAGACACTGCCAGGGCTGCGTGGAGGTGGTGTTCTCCCTCAGCATGGAAGGAAAAGCGCTCCGCTCCATCTCGGCAGCAGGCTGTGCCGGCAACAAAGGTCCAACTTGAAACAACTAGGAGATACCCACTGCACACGGACGCAAAAGGAAACTGCTAGCTTACATTTTTAATTGGTTTATACTGCTATTTCCTTATCTAGATCAATGAATGTCAGGCTTTATACTTAAAATATGTAAATGAGCTCTTATCACAGTGACATGCCAACTTCTCTGTACATTTGCTCCATCATCCATCTGTGTGACACAGCACAGATCCCCCAGTAAAGTAACATCCAAAATACCAAAACATCTAAAAACAGACAAGGCGGTACACCCCTGGCAGACATTTGTTTGATATGCTTGATATCTTCAGCTGTACGGCAATCAAAAGAGCTGTGCTGGCTGTTAAAGAACTTATCTTTGACTATTTTACACTTTATGTTTCGGACCATATACTCAGTTGATTAGAAAGTAGGGTTTTTACTCTACACAGATTCCCAGCTGGGCATGTTTGATAATATTTGCATGTTTCTTCCTTTTTCAATAACCAGGAAGAGACTCATTAAGATCAAGGTAATAAAACAAACACACACGCACACGTATGCTCCCCAACAGAGGACAACCTGTCAGCAGGAGATACTACCCAGCCATGCTAGGATACAATTGCTAATTCATAGATCCCAATCTGAACATGGTGAGAAATGTTTCATGGTCGTACAGCTTGCAATTTTCTTCCAAAAAAATATGATTGAAAGAGAACATCTAAACCCTTTGTGTTCTGTTTTAGAATTATACCACTGGTACCTTAAATGGTACGCTCTACAGTACCTGGTGCAGTGCCCTAAAAATACCATTAAACCTGGGGTGTAATTCACTATATTCAACCTGACCAATGGTTTGAGTGTGAGAAGATGCTATTTCCTCTACTAGGAGAGTTTTCCAAGCCTGTTCTGCTAGTCCAGCATTTTGTTCTCTCCTTTCTGCTCCATCCTCCCATCTTGTTCAGCGGGAGAGAACAGTAAACAGGTAGAACTGAATGGCTCACTGTTGACACTCTCTCTGTTGCGCTCTCTCTGAGAATCTACCCACTTCCAGGGAGGAGAGAAGGCAAGGGAAGAGAAGATCTTCTGAGGTTTAAAGATAACAACTTAAAAACTGACCAGAATGAGAGTTTTCTCATTCAGTATGAAAGTTCAGAGCATAGAGTAAAGGCAAACAGCTTGAAATAGGAAGCATCATGACATACATAAATAATTCTGCTTGTTACAGAGTTTCAGATTTCTTAACAGCAGCCAGGAAAACAAACTATGAAAGAGGTTATACAGTTTGGTAGAAATGGGAGTGATGAATTAATTTTTTTTTTTTTTTTTTACCAATTAAGTATGTCTCTTTCTGTTTGGCTGGTGACAGGAGTTACCTGAACTAATGTAACTAAAAGAGAATTACTAATAATTGCTCCTAATGGCAAACATTAAATGGTATGACTTGTAACATTCTGGGAGCATGATCACCCAGACACAAAAAGGGACTGAACAGGTTGTGCCATTCAATAACCCTTTCCCGGCATAACAGACAGACATTCCCACCTAAGGAAAGATGGTCAACGTCCGTGTTTCTCTCTCTACCGAGAATCAGTCTCTTTGCCCATAAGATGAGGCTGTCACAATAAAGATCCAAGGCTCCTAAGGACATTCACCCCTGTCCTGGCTGTATGGTGAGCAGGGATCTGTGTGAAACAGCACATACCAAGAGCACATCCAGAGCGCCTGACGCACAGGAAGAGCAGGGATGGCCTGACAGTGTGGTGTCACCAAAGAAAAGTGGTTTTGTTTACGAGTCAGTCTGAATTCAGAACCACTGTCATACCTATATGAGGCCTGACCGTACCTTTCAATTAGCAGAAAACTTACCCTGAAAGATTGCAAAAGAAATTAACTTATCCATGTCAGTTCATGGATTCTAACAAATGTACTGCTCCATGGGCGATGTTGATCATGCGGGAGGCTATGCATGTGTGGATGTAGGGAGCATACGGGAAACCTCTGCAACTGCCACTCAATTTTGCCATGAACCTAAGACTGCTCTAAAAAAAGAAAGCAACAAAATTAATTAACCAACCCCTCAAGAACTCACAATCACTGCTAGAGGAAACGTAAACTGGCACAACCACTTTGGAACATACAGTGAGTGGCATTATCTAATAAATCTGAAGAAAGTAATGTCTTGTAACAAATCCATCCCATAGCAATTCCTTTCCTACATATAAACCTTAGCAAAGAAACATACACAAAAATATAAACGGTTAAAATTAGACATAATCTTAATGCCCATCAGCAACAGACTAAATTGCAATGTGATTATACAATAAGTATTCTGACAATAAAGATGAATTACAGACTAACACAGAAGAAAGTAACAAATATAATGTCAAGAGGAAGAAAATCAAGTCACAAAAGGATACACAGGATATGTTTCAATTAATACGAAATTCAAAAAGAATAAAAACTAAACATATTATTTAGGGATGTGTACATAGATAGTAAAACTATAAAGAAAATCAAGGAAATGGTTACTATAAAAGTCAGCATAATACCTCTTAGGGGACAGAGAAGAATTAGGGGTATTGGTACTCTTGGGGTCCACGGGTGTGTGCGTCTGTCACCCTCTCCCTTTCTCTCTCTCACATACACATATACGCACATAGCAGGAAAACGGTCAGGCTTGAGGCTCTGACTCGAGGGGGGAGGGGGGCCAGGGCAATGTACATAATCTTAACATTTGTACCCCCATAATATGCTGAAATAAAAAAAATAAATTAAAAAAAAAGAAAAAAAATTAGACTGGTGTGCAAAGTCCTCCCCAGAAAAATTAAATCGGGATTTCTGGGGTGGGGCCCAGGCATCAATCTTTTCTGAAGAGTCTTCCTCGTTAGTATAGCGGTGAGCACAGAATAAATAAATAAAATTTAAAAATTCTCAAGTGATTCTAATGCAAAGCCAGGGTTGGGATCTGCAAATTTAAATAAGTGGTTAGCAAAATAGTAAAGCTAAAATGTTATGGGTACAATAATCTAGAAGCAAATAATATTTTTCAATACAAACTAATTCAGAAATACTTCTGTTTTGTAGGGTTTAGTCATGCTTCATAACTCCCAAGTGGAAGCATTGAAATGTATTCAGCACAATAAATTTTTGGAAGACCAAAATATTTAATTCAAATAAATCCAATTCATTAAAATAAGTTCTATTCTGATTTCCAAAGCCACATATATATTCATGGAGGTCTCCATTTGTGCATCTGAGTCATTCAGTAGACAAACAGCGAATGAGATCACTACTATATGCCAGGTCCTGCAGAAACAAAGATCTGCATGGTCCCTTCACTGGAGAAGCACACTACTAGCTTATTTTTGTTCAAAATAAAATACAGACACTCCTCAACTTATGATAGGGTTACATCCTGATAAACCTGTCATAAAAAGAAAATATTGTAAGTCAAAATTGGGTGTTTTGCAGACATGACGGGATGTGAAAACACAAAATCAAAAAAAACACTAACAATGCAATGCACTGTCCAGTATTGGTTGTCTACCCCATGATAGCATGGCTGACTGGGAGCCGTGGCTTGCTGTCACTGCTCAGCCTTGCAAGAGAGCATCCTATGGCAGATAGCTAGCCCAGGAAAAGGACACAATTCAAAATTCAAAGTAGTTTCTACTGAAGGTACCATTTTAAGACCATCAGCTTTCACACCATCTTAAAGTCAAAAAGTTATAAATCGGACCATCATAAGTCAAGGACCATCTGTAAATATCTGAGCCATGAAATCACTGTCTGATGAACTACACAGTTCTAGGCTTAGACACAAAGAGTATGAATAGGAATAAGGAAACTATCTCATCTACAAGAAAACTAATCTGCATACAGGTTAAATTAATTCAACCTATATCATGTAACACAATTTGAAAATGTACAGATATTTATTAAATGCCAAAAATGACAAACAAAAATAAAGACAATGAAAGAAAAAAATTACTAGAAATTTACATGAAAAGTAGAAGACAGAATTTGGCCTGGGTATCACACACAATTCCTGAGATGTTTTCAGGATTCTCAATGAGAGAATGGGAGAAGCAGTTGTATCTTACAGCATCTTGCATTTATGTAGTCTACTCAGGACTCTGGTATGCAGATAAACAAATCAGCCTTCCACACGGGAGATGGGAGGTTGGTGAGTCCAGAGTAGGAATTGCAAACACAAACACACTCATGAGAAAGATATGGAAACAGGACATTCCACAGAGCACAAGACCAACATGGCAAGCATGGCTGGATCACAAAGCCAAAAGGTAGACAAGGACTGAAACAAGCATAATGACAGGTTTTAGCTCCCTGAAACTTGTTTTCTGCATCTGACACACTGGAGACACTCAGATTACAACCATTCCTGACTGAAAAAAATCTGGGAAAACACCCATCACACATTTATTCCAGAAAATTTGCATTGTGATGTGTAACACTGGAACAGACTTCATGGATTTTGCATTTCATAAAGGCTAGTTCTTGACCTTTGAGTTCTAGAGACATTTCCAGACTAAATTATGCTATGTGGGCATCAGTATAAGATATTAAGAAACCACACACAACATTGTATAGTACAAAAAGAGACAGATCAAATGTTAAGAGATCTGAATTGGAACACATACCCAGCTGCAACTTTGGGGAGACCATTTAATTCTCAAGTTTCAAGGTGCCTGATCTATAAAAAAGAAGTGATATCTTTCTTCCCAGTCTAATAGCCAGGATTGTCAGAGGGCTATCATGAAAACAATAGCGTAGGCATCTCGGGAAATATGAAAGCCAGTACTGGGGGGACCTAGCAGCTGTACACATTTGTCTGATCTTTTTAATACAAAAAATACAATAAACATTCACTAAATAGATATGTGGTATGTTTGCAAACAGTTTTCATCTGGTTGTAATTTAAAAGCATAATTGAAGGGAATGAGCCACCTGCTTACAGACACTGTAATTGCACCAGTATAGAACACTAGATGCGCCATTAAGACAAATGTGCTGTAATTCCACGCTTCGGGCAGCAGGAGGTCATCAGGTGTTGTAAGTAGTCATTAGGTCACACCTCCCTTCCAGTGTGTGCAATAGATTTCTCTTTCATTTGTTAATATTTCTTCCAGGCCACCATTTTTTCACTCAACAGATATTTGCTTGCTAACTGCCTACTGTGCACAGGGCACTCTGTCGCTCTCCCCTCGCACCGAAGGCAATCTTCTAAGAAATGTACCATGCCTCTGGCCCCCTGCCCAGGCCTCTCCCACCCATCTTCTTAAATCTGGGCCTTTTCACCTCCAAGCAAGGGTAATTTTCAAACCAATGTTTCATTTGGCTTATAAACAAAATACTACAGAAACAGCTGCTGGCATTCAAATTCTATTAAGAAATCTACAAAAACATCAAGATTTTAACTTTTTCTTTCAAAGATTATGAAGAGATTCCTTGGTTACTGTCATTTTCAAATTCAATTCTAATCCCTTATGTGCAAGCAAAAGCTGCTATGTGCATCCTGCAGGGTCTGAAGGGGAGAAAAGCCCCAGAGGAGAGAGGCCAGAGAGAAGACTTCGAACCTTCTGCTGTCTGAATCCTTTGGGAAGCATAGTAGGGTAGGGTGTTTGAAAATAAAACTTCCATTTACATTTTTTTCCCTTGAAAATTATAATTGAGGGATAGAAAGTGACCTGAATACAACCCTATGTTCTATTTCCCAGATGTGAGAGTAAATGAGTAATTCTCCATTCCAGTCTAAGGGCCATTGTTGCCAAACAAAAGTAGGAAGCTAATTTTTTAAGGAAGAGTTTAAGTTGCTGTTTCTTATTTAAAACATAGTATCTTAAACAAAGAAAGTGCAACCAGGAACAGTGGCTCAGGCCTATAATCCTAGCACTTTGGGAGGTCCAAATGGGAGGATCCCTTAAGCTCAGGAGTTTGAGACCAGCCTGAGTAACAGCGAAACTCCATCTCTACTTAAAATAGAAAAATTAGCCAGGCATGGTGGCATGCACCTGTAGTCTCAGCTACTCAGGAGGCTGAGGCAGGAGGATTGCTTGAGCCCAAGAGTTTGAGGTTGCGGTTAGCTATGATGATGCCACTGCACTCTACCCAGGGCAACTGAATGAGACTCTGTCTCAGACAACCAAACAAAGAATGTGCTTAATAAGAGTTTACTGACTTATGTGGAAACAACCAAAGTGCCCATCAATACACAAGTGGATTAATAAAATGTGGTATATGTATACCATGGAGCTTCTTATTCAGCTATAAGCTTCTTATAATGCTTCTTATTCAGCTATAAGAAGCAATGGTGACATAGCACCTCTTGTATTTTCCTGGATGGAGCTGAAACCCATTCCACTAAGTGAAGTATCCCAAGAATGGATAGACAGGCACCACATGTACTCACCAGCAAATTGGTATTAGCTGATCAACACGTAAGTAGACACATAGGAACAACATTTATCGGCTGTCGTGCAGATGGGAGACAGGAGGGGGGAGGAGGGGATGGGTATATACATACATAATGAGTGCGGGGATGGTCAGGCTTTAGGCTCTGACTGGAGGGGGGAGGGAGAGCAAGGGCAATGTACATAACCTTAACATTTGTACCCCCATAATATGCTGAAATAAAAAAATAATAAAATTTTAGAAAAAGACATAAAAAAATGCACTAGGTAGGCATTTTAAATATAAAAAAAAAGAGTTTACTGACTTAAACTGAAAAATCCAAATGATTTGGGGCAGGGGTAACTTTTTCTAAAGAATTCAATTCTACATGAAATTCTTTACTGCAAGAAAACTTATTCCTTAAAAATGAAAAACTAA
The DNA here is from genome assembly GCA_963574885.1 of Lepilemur ruficaudatus. Classification (NCBI taxonomy): domain Eukaryota; kingdom Metazoa; phylum Chordata; class Mammalia; order Primates; family Lepilemuridae; genus Lepilemur; species Lepilemur ruficaudatus. The sequence goes on along the minus strand of CAUYRT010062407.1, from coordinate 3,365 downwards.
AAAACAGATGTAAGACAAAACATTTTTAAATTAAGGATTTAAAACTATACAAATTATATGCACATGTATAGCTAAGTATTGTGAAACAATTTTATCGATTTACCATAAGACCTATTCTAAAGAATATTCTCTCTGCCATTAGTAGTCATCCAGGGGGTTACCTTAGCAACAGAAGGAATATATACCAGCTTAAAATGTCAGAAAAGGTGTGGAGGTGTTTGTCCCATTAGCTATTATCAGAAGTGACAGAAGGCTAGAAAGCAATTTTGAGTGTGTACACCACTCCTTGAAAAATGTCAAGATTTCCAAGAGAGACACACAAAACCCCAGAATCAGTTGTACCCGTAATGTACTAATTTCAAAACTGTTTTTTAAAAAAAACAAAAAAACATAGAGACTTGTATTTTGTAACAAATCTATCCTTTATGGGTTTCCTACCCACTAGTGCTTCAGCTAATGTTATTTCAAACTTGCTATCCAGTATGCGGCTCTGGGGCAGAATAACAAAGCTGACATTTCACATGGTCTGTGGGCCAGGAAGCAAGTCTTATAATTCAACATGCCCTTTCCTAGTAAGACCTGGAACACAGTGCAGTCAGGCCAACCAACGATGCCATGCTTCTTAGCCTGGCCCTGTTTTCTTTGTATAGCTACAGCCAGCAGACAATATTCAAGGATAAAAACACAAGCCAAGCTCCATTTCCAGTGTTAAACAAATCTTGCTTCTTCCTCGCTACAGATCTATTTTCTCCATTCAAAGAAAGAGAAACAGATATTGTCCTCTGTCAGACATTGCTGGGCCACACATTCCCTTCTCTTGTTGCCTAGAAAGAAGGTGACGGTGCTGGGTATGTGACTTAAAGCAAGATGTAAATGTCATATAAAATTGGTAGTTCCCACTGAGTCTTTCATCATGAACTGTTAATTCTCACTTAACGGCTTTTCCTACAGATAAAAAGCAATATTAAAACTGAACACTAAACAATCAAGACACGTTTTAACAGCTGCTGAATAACCCCTACTCTTATAAACTTTCTTCTGAAGTCCTTTTGGGCCTCTGCATTTCTTTTCCTTTCCCCTCTGTTACTTGTAAAGAATAGAAAAACAATCATTCTCCTTCAAAATGTGCTCATTTATGAAGACACTAGTAACAGAGCAAAGCATCATGCAAACCACCCTCCTTAGTAATAGCATCACATTATATTACCCATACATTACACTTGTTGTCCACGACAAGGTTTTCTCTTAGCATTTTTCCTTTAACTCACTATTTATTATGCTGTGACTTGTACAAGCAAATACTTAGATTTGCCCTTACAACATGTATTCTACAACTAATGAATCACTTCTCTAATTTCTGGATTCAAGTTTAAATCTCTTGTGGTTGTTATAACTCTACGGCTGTTATCTGCAAATTAAGGAATAAACTCTTAATCTGATTTTTAGAATAAATAATTAAAATATTAAATTCTCTACGCTACCCTCCGTGGGTCCCACCAGTTCCACCAATTGCTCCTCTTCGTGGAAACAACCACACATTCACTGAATGAGAGGCTGGCTTCTCAAACTACATCAGCTGTGTTTAACTTTAAGCCCAAGATAGCCCTGAAGAAAAGTTGCAAAAGCTCAACTGGCTTATCCTAAAAATTTCTTTCACTCACAGAATCAATTATAAAGGCAAGAGAAAAGTTTAACTCTTTAAATTTGATAAAGCAATCTAACAGATAAAACTTTGTTACATTAAATATTTTTGCCCTGCAGATTCAATCCATGGTTATCACCTTTACAAAACCAGACTGTTATGTTTTTATAATTGGTGTAACAAAGAATCCCATCTCTTCCATAACAAACAGAATTTATGCCTGTAAGGAGACCTTTGAGCGTATGAACTACTTTTACCTAGAGAACTACAGAAAAGTTCAAATTCATTTTTCTAAATAATAGTGATTTGCTCTGGCAAAAAAAAATCTTAAATCTGCCAAATTGCTATATATTGGTTTGCAAGCATAAACATATGTGACAAATACTCTTTATATGGCTTCCTTTTAAGAAAAAGGGCTTTTTTTTTTTTCTCTTCAATCAGAAAGCATAACCAACCTTGCCAAGCTCTACCTACCCCATAGGTTGGGAGAGACGCTACTAGGTTCACAGGAGCAATGCCATCAGTCCTCTTTGCCCAAATGGCAGCCTCCTTGCTGGTGGTGGCAGGCTTGGTGCTTGCCTGCCATGTCAGGCTACAGGGAATGCAGTGAAGGGAAGTAGTGTGATTGAGCAGGAAAGGGGAAGCTTTCAACTCAAAACTCATCTGAGCATCAACACATAAAACATTAGAATATTTTATCCAAGTTAATCTAATTGTCAAAATTATGCCAATCTCTAAGAGCTTTCTGTCCAAAAAACAAACAAGCACATAACCCAAACAAACAAAAAAAGATAAATTGTAAAATTTTACTGGATAATTATATTACTATTTAATGTTTTACTCCAAATTTGGGGCTCTGAGACCCTGCAAAATCGTCTATCATGAGAGCAATTTCACAGAAGGAATGGGCTTAATTTTATGAAATAGAAATCCAATTTTAATTATGGCCTAAAATTAAATAAAACCTGGGATATTTTCTTCCCTTGAACACATAACAAGCATGTGTTGTGACTAGTGATGGATAAGACACAGGCCCAGAGAAGGCTCTGCTTTTCTTTATAAGACACAAGCTCCACCTACACTCTGATCCTTCTCTGGGATCCCACGTCTCCCTGGTAACTCTCACTGATTGACAAAGAACAAAAAAAGGGGCAATTTATTATTAAATGCAAGGAAATGCAGTAAGGTTTCACAATAAGGTTTCAGCAGAGTATTCTAAGACAAAGCCATTAAAGAAATCAATTAATACTCATTTTATAATATCTATTTATACCCAAAGAAATCATAATAGGAAAACCCAAAGAATTTTTAATAAGAGTGAATAGTAGGCCAGGCCCAGTGCCTCATGCCTGTAATCCTAGCACTCTGGGAGGCCGAGGCGGGCGGATTGCTCAAGGTCAGGAGTTTGAAACCAGCCTGAGCAAGAGCGAGACCTCGTCTCTACTAAAAAAAAATAGAAAGAAATTAATTAGCCAACTAAAAATATATAGAAAATATTAGCCAGGCATGGTGGCACATGCCTGTAGTCCCAGCTACTTGGGAGGCTGAGGCAGAAGGATTGCTTGAGCCCAGGAGTTTGAGGTTGCTGTGAGCTAGGCTGATGCCACAGCACTCACTCTAGCCAGGGCAACAGAGTGAGACTCTGTCTCAAAAAAAAAAAGAGTGAATAGTAAAGCTTTAAAATAGTTTTTACATAAGGACTAGAAGAAATAATTCCTAGGAA
>CAUYRT010062404.1:0-46526 GCA_963574885.1 Lepilemur ruficaudatus | reverse complement strand
TGCAAGCACATGCATTACCACTAGTTTCCTATTTATCCCCTGAGCAAGGTATACACCTGACACTCTGTCCTAAACACTATTCCATGCAAGGTCTCCCACACACACCTGCACATCCTGTCTTTTTTTTTTTTTTTTTTTTTTGAGACAGAGTCTCACTCTGTTGCCCGGACTAGAGTGCCATGGCGTCAGCCTAGCTCACAGCAACCTCAAATTCCTGGGCTCAAGCGATCCTTCTGCCTCAGCCTCCCGAGTAGAGTAGCTGGGACTACAGGCATGGCCACCATGCCCAGCTAAGTTTTTTTCTACCTATTTTTAGTTGGCCAATTAATTTCTTTCTATTTTTGGTAGAGACGGGGTCTCACTCTTGCTCAGGCTGGTTTTGAACTCCTGACCTTGAGTGATCCTCCCACCTCGGCCTCCTAGAGTGCTAGGATTACAGGTGTGAGCCACCGCGCCCGGCCCACATCCCTTCTTCTTGATCATTTTTCAGCCCCTTCTCCACACACGTGGGTGACATGAGGAAGCACTGATGTGCAAACCACGGCAAAATCCTGGTCTACTCGGTCCCGGTTTAGGCAGATAATCAGCAAGGGCACACAGACTCTCAGCTGCTCATACTTAGCTCCATCTTCAGTTACGTGTGGCCAGACCCACAAGAGAAAGAAAGCAAATCTCCTAGCATAAAGATTCTCAGTCAATGGGTAAGCCCAGACCCTGGTAAAACAGGTGGTATTCCAAAGGATCTACAAACCCATATGCATGCCAAACATCTGAAGGCAGACTGGAACGTCTTGCATATAAAGCTAAAACCATTTTTCTAATGTATATTTTATTAACCACAATGGCAAATATAACATCAAAGTCATCTAAAAGCTTTTCTGAATTCACAGTAGCTTTGAGTCATTTATGTTCACAATAAACAAGTATAAAAATAATAACTACTTTGGATGGGGTGCTGTGAATTACTGACTTTTAAAAATGTCCTCAGTTAGCCGGGTGTGGTGGCTCACGCCTGTAATCCTAGCACTCTGGGAGGCCGAGGCGGGAGGATCACTCAAGGTCAGGAGTTCGAAACCAGCCTGAGCAAGAGCAAGACCCCGTCTCTACTAATAATAAAAAGAAATTAATTGGCCAACTAAATATATACAGAAAAAATTAGCCGGGCATGGTGGCCATGCCTGTAGTCCCAGCTACTCGGGAGGCTGAGGCAGAAGGATCACTTGAGCCCAGGAGTTTGAGGTTGCCGCGAGCCAGGCTGACACCACGGCACTCTAGTCCGGGCAACAGAGTGAGACTCTGTCGCAAATAAATAAATAAATAAATAAAATGTCCTCAGTCTCAGAAAGAATTGGGAACCACTCAAAGCAGATAATAATGAAGTGACTGTAACTTCCAGGGAAGCTTGTGGACTTTGGCACCAAGAACTGTCTCAGAGATCAGGAGCCAGTCCTGCTCCCCTTAAAGTCTTCCTCCACCCACCCCAATACCCAATAGTGGGAGCCTATGCCTTTCCCCCTTGGCTGGATGAGAAAGTACTATAAGAAGGGCCAGGCGCGGTGGCTCACACCTGTAATTCTAGCACTCTGGGAGGCCAAGGGAGGTGGATCGCTCAAGGTCAGGAGTTCGAAACCAGCCTGAGCAAGAGCGAGACTCCATCTCTATTAAAAATAGAAATAAATTAATTGGCCAACTAAAAATATATAGAAAACACTTAGCCGGGTATGGTGGCACATCCCTGTAGTCCCAGCTACTCGGGAGGCTGAGGCAGGAGGATCTCTTGAGCCCAGGAGTTTCAGGCTGCTGTGAGCTAGGCTGACGCCACAGCACTCTAGCCCGGACAACACAGTGAGACTCTGTCTCAAAAAAGAAAAAAAAAAAACGATAAAAGGACCATGTTAAAACAAAAAGCAGGGCTGCCCTAATCTCTAGAACTGCAGTTCTCAAAATGTGGTCCAGGCACCCTTCTGGAGGTCCTGGGGTCAAAATTATTTTCATATATTTTTTAAATTTTTAGACAAGGGGTCTTGTTATGTTGCCCAGGCTGATCTCGATCTCCTGGGCTCAAGTGACCCTCCTGCCTCGGCCTCCCGAGTAGCTGAGAGTATGCTAAGAGTGGGCCACCACGCCTGGCTCATTTTCACATTATTACTGAAGCATCTTTTGCATTTTTGACTCTTATTCTTGGCTGAGCGAACACTGGAGTTTTCCAGGGACTTTGTGACCTGGCATGATGTCATTGCTCGAAGGCAAACGGACTATATCCTTGTCTGATCTTTTTTTAAATGGTTTTATTGGATATAACTCACATGCAATTTAATCCACTCATTTAAAGTGTACAGTCAGGTCGGGGGCGGTGGTTCACGCCTGTAATCCTAGCATTCTGGGAGGCCAAGGCGAGTGGATCGCTCAAGGTCAGGAGTTCAAAACCAGCCTGAGCAAGAGTGAGATCCCATCTCTACTATAAATAGAAAGAAAGTAATTGGACAACTAAAAAATATATATATACAAAAAATTAGCCAGGCACAGTGGCACATGCCTGTAGTCCCAGCTACTCGGGAAGCTGAGGCAGGAAGATTGCTTGAGCCCAGGAGTTTGAGGTTGCTGTGAGCTAGGCTGACACCATGGCACTATACTCAGGGCAACACAGTGAGACGGTCTCAAAAATAAATAAATAAATAAATAAAGTGCACAGTTCAGTGGATTTTAGTACATTCACGAGGTTGTGCAACCACCACCACTAACTCCAGAACATTCCATCAGCCCAAAAGGAAGCCCCATCACCATCAGCAGTCCCTCCCCATCCCCTTCCCCCAGTTCCTGGCACCCACAAATCCACATCCCGTCGCTGTGGCTCTGCCTGTTCTGGACATTTCATATAAATGGAGTCACACACTGTGCGTCCTTCTGTGTCTGGCGTCTCTTACTGAGCACGATGTCCTCAAGGTCCATCCACCTTGAGGTGTGGCCTGTGTCAGAGCCTCGTCCCTTTTCATGGCTGAGTGATGTTCCAGTGTGTGGATGGACCACATTGTGCCTAGCCATTCATCCATTTGGACATCTGAATTGCTTGCACTTTGCTTTTATTATGAATAACGCTACTGGAGATGTGTGCATACTGGCTTTTGTGCAAGTATATGTTTTCAACCTGGGAATGGAATGGCTGGGTCACAGGTTGCCTTGAGTCATGCTGGTGCTCTGGAGCATGCGACCCCAGGCCTGTGGCTATTTTGCTCTAGCCATACTGTCCTTCTTTAACCTCCTGTCAGCCGAGCAGGTAGGGTCCTTCCCATCTCAAGACATTTGCACTTGCCGCCTCAAACCCTCTTTCCCCAAGAATCTGCACAACTGCCTCCTTCACTAATTCGGGTCACAGCTTAATTGTCACCTCTTCAGAATGACCTTCCCTGACCTTCCTTGCTGAGTCCCCTCTCGCCCCACACCCCTCCCCTGCCTCTTCAACTCATCCGTGGGATCTTGTCAACTCATCCTGCTCGAGGCGCGCATACAAGGCCCTGCTGTGGTTCTCACACAGGTGCCATGCAGGTGCGGCTGCTGTCTCCCACCTGTGCCTGGAGGAAGCTGGGGGAGACCCCTGCACCCCCAGCCACTCGAAGGCTGATAGTGATAACTATGGCTGACACAGACTGACCTGGCGTCTGCCGCACCTCTCGGCTAAGGTCCTTCCATACTCACCAGCTTATAGATGAGAACACTGGATCTCAAAGACACACGGCCACATGCAGAAGGTATCGGCCAACCTATTCTGTCAAGTCCCGAAAGCAAATATTTGCAGCTCGGGGGGCCAGACAATCTCTGTTGCGACTGCCAGACTCCACCGTTGCGCACAAAAAATATTTCCAGGGATGTGTGCGGCTGTGTGCCAATAAAACTTTATTAGTGGACACTGAATTTCATATCATCTTCACATGTCATGAAATACTATTCTTTTCTTGCATTTTTTCAAACACTTTAAAATGTCAAAGTCATTCTTAGCCTGTGGCTTGTCTAAATACAGATGGCGGGCTGGACTTGGCCCGCAGGCTGGAGTTTGGCAACTGTGGTCCAGAGGTAGCTGGGACTACAGGTATGCACCACCACACGCCTGGCCTGTATCATAATACTGTCTTTAGGCCGCCGCGGTGGCTCACACCTGTAATCCTAGCGCTCTGGGAGGCCGAGGCGGGAGGATCGCTTGAGGTCAGGACTTCGAGAGCAGCCCGAGCAAGAGCGAGACCCTGTCTCTACTAAAAATAGGAAAAATTAGCCAGGGGTGCTGGCACCTGTAGTCCCAGCTGCTCGGGAGGCTGAGGCAGGAGGATCCCTTGAGCCCAGGAGTTGGAGGCTGCCGTGAGCTAGACTGACGCCACTGCACTCTAGCCTGGGAGACAGAGCAAGACCCTATCTCAGAAAAAGAAAGAAAGAAAGAAAGGAAAGAAGGAAGGAAGGAAGGAAGAAAAAAAGGGATGAGATTTGGGGCTGGTGGTGTCATCTGTGTCCCCATAAGGGGGAAGGCTGTCGAAGACAAAAGTAACGAGAAAGGAGCCAGGGTGGAGAGATGGAGAATTGGAGAAATGGTCAGGGCTTCTGTTTGAGGGTCCCGGATCCAGCCACACCTGAAAGCAAGTAGGCCAGTGGGACTCACCCAAAGGCAATTCTGCCCCCACCAGGGGTCACCTGGCAATGTCTGGAGACCTGTTTGGTCATTGTGACTGGGTGGGGATGCTACCTACATCGAGTGGGTAGAGACCAGGGATGCTACTCAACACCCTATAGCATCCAGGACAGCCCCCACCACCCAGGATGAGCCATCTGTGAGGGGGAGAGACCCTGAGTTAGATCTATCCCTGGATCTTTCAGTTCCATGAGCAAAAGAGTCCCTTTTTTTACAAAGCCAGCTATAGTTTCAGTTTGTGTCACTTGCAATGAAAAGATTCTTTTTCTTTTTTCTTTGAGACCCAGTCTTGCTCTATTGCCTGGGCTGGAGAGCAATGGCGTCATCACAGCTCTCTGCAGCCTCCAACTCCTGGGCTCAAGAGATCCTCCTGCCTCAGCCTCCTGAGTAGCTGGGACTACAGGTGTGCGCCACCACACCCAGCTCTATCCTTTTTTTAAATTAAGGTGAAATTCACTTAACAGACAATTAACCATTTTAAAGTGTGCAACTCAGTGGCATTTAGCATATTCACAATATTGTGCAACTGTCACCTTTATCGAGTTCCAGAACATTCTCATCACCCCAAAAGGAAGCCCACCCCCTTTAGCAGTCCCCCCTTAGATCCTCGCAGCCCCTGGTGACCATGAATCCACGTCCCATCTTTGTGGATCTGCATGTTCTGGACATTTCATATAAACGGAGTCTCACACTGTGTGTCCTTCTGTGTCTGGCGTCTCTCACTGAGCGAGATGTCCTCAAGGTCCCTCCACGCTATGGCCTGTGTCAGAGCCTTGTTCCTTTCCGTGGCTGAGTGATACTCCATGTGTGGATGGACGCGTGGAGGGATGTTTGTGTTGGTCCTGTATTTGGTATTGAAATTAATGCCGCTATGATGTTTTTTCTGTTTACTGTGAAGTCCTCACCACACCCCCAGCCTCACTCCAGACGATTCACACGTACTGGTACTTACCGTATTCTCACAAAACTCTCCAAGAGAGGTACTACGATTATCTTCATTTTATATATGGGCTAACCGAGGCACAGAGAGGTCATGTCACTTGCCTGTGGTTACATAGCTATTCCATGGAAGAGCTGGGATTTGAACTCTGGGAGTCTTAACTCGTGTCCCCTGCACTGTGGGTCATCCTTGTGGCCTGGGGTCCTGAGATGACTGGCAGGGGAGGAGGAGCTCCCCACATTCTCTCCTGTTGGACCCCAGACTTCCCCCACCCCATGCCCTGCAGACCCGGGGCTGAGGTGGGGAACCTCAGGTTCTCCCCAGTCCCTTGTGAGATGCGACGCAGCAGGAACTGGGGCTCAGAGCAGGGTGGGCAGATTCCACAAAGTAATCTAAATGCCCCTGACGCCCCCCTCTCCCCCGAGAGCTGGTCCCTGTGAGCCATTGGTCCCTAGAATGAGTCATTCCAGCACTCTGGAATTTCCCTTGAGGCCAGGCAGGGGATCCAAGGTGGAGGTTCAGAAATTCCCAGCACAGGTGACCTCAGCCCTTGAGCTGGCTGCGGTGTACACCTGGGACAGCCAGAGTTGGGACCGGAAGCTTGCTGCATCTCCTGGGACTCTCAACAGGAGGTCACATAGCAGGGGCCTGCCCTCGAGGGCCAACACTTGGGCGTCCTATGCTGCCCAGGTGACCTGCTGCTTCCTGGCCCAGGAGCTTCCTTGGGGCATGCTCTGCTCCCTGCCGTGGACTTGGCATCTGCAAATGGGGTCTGGCCTCAAGTGGCAGCCACTAAATGCGTCTTGGATGAATCCATGGCCCCAAACCTGCTGCCAGCCCCATCTCCTCCCTTTACCCACCTTGTAGCCCGATCCTGCACCCCCCCCATGCCCTCTCCTCTCCCTTTGCCCCCTGCCGCACTGGCTGCATCTCCTCTGGGACTCCAAATCCTCCCACAGCTCCCCATTACCCTGGGGACAAAGCCAGCCCTCTGCCTCGGCACCTGCTGAGATGGGACTGGGTGCAGAGTTTGGGGTGAGGGGCATCCTGAGGCTCTGCGCCCCTCTCCCAATGCTTCTCCAGCCCAAGCCCAGCTCTCCATCCACCCTTGACAGAACGAAGTTCAAAGTGTGGCCCCTTTCTCTGACTTTGGGGCAGCAGCTCAGCCTCCTGCCATTCGGCACATCAGGGCAAATCAAGTGACCTGTAGCCCCATCCTGGCCATACCACTCCTTTGCTCTACAACCTTCCATGGCTCCCTAGTGCCCTGGGATAAAGGCTTGGTCCTCACTTTCCCAGTCATCCGCCCTCACATATCCTGGGTCCTGCACATGCTCCTGGGACCCCTCCCACCCCTGGGCCTTCACACGTGCTGCGCCTCCTCCTTGTTCATCCTTTCCCTCGCAGGTCATGGGTGATTTAATGATCTTCCTTCAACAGCTGGCCTGGGGGTGCTGGGTCTGTGTCACTCCTCCCCTGAGGTCCCCATGTCCCAGCCTCAGTGCGGAGGTGGGGAGGCCTGTCCTGAGAGGGAGCTCAAACCCGTCAGACGAGTTTGCTGTTCCCTGAAGTCGTCCTGGCATGGAGGCAGCCGGGGGCCCTGCCTGGCAAGGTCTTGCTCCTGGCCCAGGCTGTGCCAAGAAGGGAGCTGCAGGGCCCAGGAACATCCGGCCAGCACCTGCCGGAGGGCACCTTGGGGCAGGTGGCAAGTGTGGCCTGGCTGCAGAGGGAGTGTGTGCTGGGCAGCGCAGGGGAAGTGGCTGGAAGGGAGAGACGCAGGAGAGAGAGGGACACAGAGTCAGACATGGGCAGGTCGGAGGGACAGGGACAGAGACAGGGAGATGGAGAGACAGAAAAGAGACAGAAGGGGACAGATGTAGCCTTGTGTGGCTGGGGCAGCCCCGGCTGTTTCTGTCTCAGTTTCCCCTTCTGCATGCAGGGAAGGAGCTGCCTGGGGCTTGGGAGGGAGAATAGAGGATAGGGGCGGGGTGGGGGCTGGTCCTGAGGCTGGGGTCTGCCAGGGGAAGTGGTGCAGAAAGGAGAAGTGGGCAGGCTCCCGGCTGGGGGAGGCTGGCAGGGAGGAGGTGTCCGTCCCCAGGGCTGGGAACCCAGGGACTTTCCAGAATGTGGAGAAACAGGAAGCAGCTCCGGCTGTCCCTGCACCCCCTCCCCCGCCACGAGGCTGGGCCAGGCTGGGCCCACCTGCCCCGCCTTACCTGCCCAAGTCTGAGGATGTGCAGGAGCCGCCCAGCCACACCCCCTGCTCGGTCTCCTGGCAACAGAAGGGGCACAGTCTTGGGGGCCTCCTTCCCACCTGGGAGGGACACCGAGGCTGGGGGCGCGGTTTCCAGGATGGCCCCTCTTGGACAGGGACATTGAAGGGCAGCGGGAGAACCTCAATATGGACGACCTTCAGGCAAGTATGAGGTTCTCTTCTACCTGGAGTAATTGAGGCACAGTGCTGGGCTGGGCTGCGGATCCCCCTCCCCCAGTAGCTGGGGGCAGGTCAACGGCCCAGCTCTGGGACCCTATTTCTGTCTGTGTGATCTCCCCATGATGGGTTGCTCGATTGTGTCCGTAAAAATAATACAGAGCGCCTGGTTCAGTTTGAATTTCAGAGACATGGAGCCTTCCTCTTTATGATAAGTCTATCCCAAATGTGGTCTGGGGTATACTTATGCTAAAAAAGTATTGGTCATGTACTGAACATCGAACTTTAACCGGATGTGCTGTATTTTATCCCGCAACTCTATGTCTGCGAGTCTGTCAAAGGGCCCCGGGGGGACACTTAGGAGGTGCCTGCAAGGGAGGGGGGCAAAGGGAGGGTTTAGGGCAGGAGAACCTGGACCTCCAACACAGCTTTGCTGGAAAACCGCCACGACAGCCACAACCCCATCTCCCAGGACCTCTCTCCTCCCGTCACCGTGCACCGAGGACATGGGCCCGGGCCAGAGCTAGGAGGGGGCTGTGGATGCCACTGGCCAACTGGGCAGCTCCCCAGGGGGCCCCCGGCCTACGCCCGCCCATCTGCATTGTCCAGAATCCCTCCTCTCTAGACCTCCAACCTCAGCCTTCCTCCTCACAACTTCCTCCTTGAACATTTGCTGATGTGACACTGTGGCCATGGCTGGAGAAAGATCCAAAATTTTACCTGGAAATACTCGTAATGGTGCAATCCTAGGCACTGTCTCACTGAGTTGTCTGGACAACCCAGGAAGTAGCTGCTTGTATTATCATCTTCCCCATGTTACAGGTGGGAAATCGGAGGGACAGAGAGGTTAAGCAACTTTCCTGGGATCACACAGCACACAAGCAGAGCTGGGTCGTGAGCTCCAGAGCTGCATCCCAATGGCTCTCTAAAGCTGCCTCTTGTGATTCCCTGGAAATCCCCGAATCTGACTAATTCCCTGGACATCCCCCGACTTGGCAGATTCCTCTATGCTGAGATGGCTGGACCCACCCCGGCCTGGGCAAACTGCTCCTTTCGGGCAAAATTACCCATAGAGACCTTGTGGTTTCCCAAGGCAGACATGGCAGTGATCGAATCCACGCCTTCTCCCGGATCACTTGGTGAGACCTTAGGCCGGCTACTGAACAGTGAGAGCTGTGCCTCAGTTTCCTCACCGTGACATGCAGGTAATGCCAGTCCCTCCTTCTCAGAGGGTTGTCTAGGGAACGGGGCTAGACTCATGGGTGTGTGACTTGGGCCTTTGCTCCACACCTGTGCTCAGAAGGTCCCCACACTCAGTTTAATGTTTAGCTGTTGCCTTACTGAAATTCTTCAGCGAGTTTTGCACAAGGGGCCCTGTGTTTTTGTTTTTCACTGGGCCTTGGAAATTCTGTGGATGGTCCCGTGTGGGGGGAAATGAGAAAAAGCAGCTGGACACCAGCCATCCCTCAAGTCAGCTTATTCAATTTTCTGAATCTCTGTTGCTCAATTTAATAGCTTTTCATTAGCTTAGAAAAATAGTTGTGTTTTTTTTTTTCACTGCAGCCTTGAACTCCTGGGCTCAAGCGATCCTCCTGCCTCAGCCTCCTAAGTAGGTGGGACTACAGGCATGTGTCACCATCCCTGGCTAATTTTTCTCATTTTTTGTAAAGATGGGGTCTCGCTATGTTGCCCAGGCTGGTCCCAAACCCCTGACCTTAAGTGGTCCTCCTGCCTCAACCTCCCAAAGTGCTGGGATTACAGACATGAGCCACCACATATAGCATAACGGTTTCAAAACTGAGATTACAAACCCGATTGTGGAGAACTGGTAAGCATACCAAAGCATACCTCACTCTGGAGAAATCCCCTCTCTTACCCAGGTCTTAGGTTTCCAGTCTGTTCTTTGGTGCGTCAGGTCTGATGACAAGAGGTCTTTGGCCTGAATTGTGTAGGACAAACAGGTTTTGAACATACTCCTCTCCCTTACTAGCCTGGGCCTTTGAACAGCTTTTCCTTTGCCTAGCCTGTCCTTTCTATTCTTTTCTGTCTGGCAAACTCCTACTTGAATCTCAAAACCCAGCTTCAATATCCCATCTACCATGCAACCCTCCATGAAGTCCTAGGAAGAAACTTCAACCTTCCCTGGGCCCCAGGCCTGATCTTCCACGTGGGAGTGTCTAGTCCTGGCCCTCTGTCCCCAGACGAGGGGCTTCCTGAGGGCAGGGCAGAGAACTGGGTCCTCTTTGGAGGCTTGGCACAGAGAAGCATCCGTAAGAGTTCACTGAATGAATAAACAAGCTCACAGACAAGCACACTCTAATTCAGGGGGCTGGAAAGGGTGCGGGAGGCCTCTGGCTGGTGGTGAGTTGGATCCAGGGAGTTGTATCAGTGTCCTCATCATCCCTGAAATCAGGCCGGGAGAGTGTGGTGCCTCCCACACCGGATCTGCCTCAACTGGGCCCAGCCTGCCCCGTGGTGGGTCCAATTGGCTCAAGTCACAAAGAAACTACCCTGGGGCTCCAGTCACCCCAGTGACTGGACAGGCCCAGTCCTGCCCTTGTCCTTGCAGTGAGGCCACTGGAAGCCCCTGGGGAAGGGACCCAGAGGAGGAGCCCCCCAGGCTGCCATGGCCCTGCCTGAAAGTATCCTTCACTCTCTTGGGCTGGCCCCTGCCTGGAACCAACCGGGACTTCCGTGTGTGACTCACCGCATTGCAGGGGTCCGGGTAGGCAGACAGGTTAAGGAGCAGAGAACTTTGGTGAGAGGGCAATTAATTAATGGAGAGGGCATGACTGGCGGCCCAGTCCATTTTAGGTGGTTGCGAGGGAGTCTCAGTTTGAAGGTCCGGGGTGTGTGTGCAGCAGGGGCAGACACGCGTGTGCAAGGGCCTGGACCCCTCCAGGGGGCCTGAGGAAGGAGGGCAGCGGGCATGTGCACAGCACAGCAGGCTCGATTTCACCCATGTCGCAGAGGAGGAAGTTGAGGCTGGAGCAGGGTGAGACACATGCTGGGCCCCGCCACACAAAGCAGGGTCGCATTCGAACCCAGCGCCTTCCCAGTCCCGAGGCCTGGACGGTGGCCCCGCCCTCGCGCCGAGACCACGCCCCCGGCACCCCCCCCGGCGGCATGACCGGAAGTGCGCGGGGCCCCCAAGATGGCGCCCGAAACCCGGAAGTGAGCCGCGGCTGCCGAGAGGCTCGGAGAAACTGAGGCGCCGCGGGCTCCGTGCCCGGCCGGACCCGGGTCCGAGGTGAGGCGCGTCCGGCCGCCACCCCCGCCCCTATCCCGCCGCGACCCCGTACCCGGCTCCGCGCTGGCTCGTCGCGTCCCCAGCCGTGCGTGTCCCCGCGCGCCCCTGGCTGGGGGTTCCGGGGGCCTTGGGGCGGGGGCGAGCGCGACGGCGACCCCAGTCCCCCGCCGCGACCCCGCCCCCGCCGCGACCCCCGCCACCCCGGTCCTCCGCCGAGAACCTTGACTCCGCGCTGCCTGGCGACCCCCGCCGTGAACTTTGACCCGTCTCTCTGCGGCGACCCCTTTCAATCTTTCCTTCCCACTTTCCTTCGTGACCCCCGGCCTTTCCTTTTCTGGTGACTCTTGGCCTCGGACTTCTCAGTGACCCTGGAGCCCCTGGTGACCCCCGAATCCTCTTTTTCCTGGGGTCCTGACCATTCTTCCTTTCATGTGACCCACAACCCCGTGCGTCTCGTGACCCCAACCCTTTCTCCCAGTGACCCCAGATCTCTGCTATCTCCCTGATCACCGAACCCAGGCTACTGGGGGTTCAAGCCCCTTCCTCCTCAGTGTCCCCCTCCCGGGACCCCCCTTTCCTGGCCCCACAGCCCTGGGGACGCTGACTCCGGTCCCTCCAGGAGGGGCAGACGCGCCTGTTTCCCCGTGTGGGCCCGGGTTTGGGATAGGGGCTTGCTTGCAGTAGCCGACCGCAGGGGTGGCTGTACAGATCGTGTCGGGTGGGAGTGTGTCGCCAGACGTAGCCCCAGGAGAAGCTTGTATGGGTGGATGGGGAAGGGGAGGCCGGCTCCGTGAGTCCTGCCCCTCTCGGGCCTTCTCCCCACCACCCCAGAGCCCTGGGAATGCGGCTGTTAGGGCCTGGAGGGACCAACTCAGACTGGCCGGGGCTGGGGGAGCAGGGCGGTGGAGAGCCCACCCAGCACTTCCAGGGACGCTAGGGCAGGGATGGCAAATGTCTCACTAAATGAAGCGATTCACATTCTGAAAAGTAAAATAAAATAAAATCTGCAAAGTGTGTAGCTGGGACATCCCCTGGCTTCTGCTTCCCGGAATGCCTGTTAGTCCCGCCTTCTCCGGAACGGCCTTCCTGCCTGTGGACTGCCCGCACAGGCCGGCTTTGGTGCCATCTGTTGCGCCCTGTTAACGCGGCTGCTGGGCCGTGGAGCTGGCCTGTGTTGATGTTTGCTGGCAGTTTGGGGGACAGTGCGTGTTTACGGAGCTGCAAAGTGGGGGCTGATGTAGGGCTGACCTTAGCTTGGAACCAAGGTAACCTGCTCTCAGGTGAAGTCACCTGGCACGGTGGGTGCCTGCTCACCGGTGGTGTTTCCGGAGGCCGTAGGGCTGCAGACCCCAGAGGGAGCCAGCCCGCCGGTCACAGGCATTGAGCTTTATTCCAGGCCAGTCCCTGCTTGCCTGACTGAGAGGGGCGTGGTGCTGTCATGGGCACCTTCCCTGGGACTGGCTTTCCTGACTGGACCCTGGGAGGACAGTGGCAGGGACCAGGGATCCTCAGAGTTTGTGGCAGGCCAGGCGGGTAGCCCAGGGAGGGCGTGCGCCTGTCCATGCCCTTTCTTCCAGGCACCACCTAGCTTGCTGGCTTCCCGGTTGCCCTCCCCTGGATTTTCTTAGGGGAGGCTCCTGAAGTGGGGTGATGGCTTCTCAGAGCTGTCTGCTTTGGGCCACCTTCAAAGTCCTTGCAGAGAAAACCGGAGTGAGACACCTGGGAGGGTGGGGTCCCAGGGCTTCCTAGGCAGGGGAGACTCCAGCGTGCTCCCTCTTCCCTGGAGAGGGGAAGGACAAGGATTTCAGACAAGTGGGAGGCTCCCAGCAGACGTCTGCTCACACCTGCCCCTGCCGGGAGCTGGGAGGGCCCCAGTGGGGAGAAGAGTTGTGCAGATCGGGCTCAGCCAGGGGCCCAGGTGAGGGGCTGGATTTCCAGGGGGAGTCTCTGTTGGGCAGAGCATAGAAAGGGCAGCATTCGTTTGTTCATTCATTCATTAACAGTTGGCTTTGAAGTTGGCTGGCCGGGAGGTGTACAGGTGGGGGAGACGACCTGCACTCTCCGGCTGCTGGACCCTGCGCCGGTCAGTGCCCTGAGCCTCTCGGGGCTGTTCCCTCCCCCACCCTGGGGGTGTGAGCCATGCAGGCATGGCCGATTCAGTTCCAGCAAAGTCTCAGATGCTCCTCCGGCAGAGCCCGGGCGGAAACGCCGACGCAGCGCAGCGAGTTCGGCCCGGAATAAAGAGGCAACTGTGTCGACAGAACAAGCCCAGTCCCCAGAGGCCTCCCGGGAAGGCCCCCTGTAGGCGGTGGGGTCATCTTGTTCCTGTGTCTGGTTGGGAGTGTAACATAATCTAAGACTGTAAACACACTGGAGGGTGGGGGGTGGATGGGAGGCGTTGTGTGGAGGCAGCCCCTGTGGTGCGAGCACAGTCCCAGGGACTGTGTGCATGTGTGTGTACACGCAAGTCCCTACTTATTCATGTGCATCGTGTGCATGCGTGTGTTGTGTGTGCACATGGCTGTGTTCGCACGTTCTTGTGTGTGTATGTGCATGTGGTGGCTGTGTACTCCGGCGTGTGCGTGTGTCGTGTGGATACATTGCCTGTGCATGCATGTTGTGTGTGTGCTGGCATACCCGAGTGTGTGCATGTGTTGTGCATGTGTGCGTGTGATTTGCCGCGAGCAGGCTTGGAGCATGTCCAGTCAGTTTTTCCACAGCTTAGGGCTGTATGGTCAGACGGCACTCGGGCGGGCGGGGTGCAGCTGGCCTCCTGCTGGGTGTAGCCCAAGAGCGAAGTCACCCAGACCTGGTTCCTGTGCTGGCCTGCCCACTGGACAGTGTGGCGGACCCCCCAGCGCCTTGGACCTGCCTCTGGGCCCCCCCCCACCCCACTGGGGGGTTGATCCGGCTTCTGCAAGCTCAGGGGCATTGTCGGGGTCATTGCTGATGGAGACTGCTGGCCGCACGAGTCACCTCACTTCCCTCTCTGGGAGGTGTGGTCACCTGTCCTCGCCTGTGCCTCGGACCTGGGGTTCTAGACTGGGATTTCAGATGCGCTGGCTCTGCCACCTGCTCGCACTGGGCTTGCTGGAGCCCCTGGGGAGGGAGAGATGAGAAGGCATGGGTGAACCTCAAAGACGTGCTCAGTGAGAGACACCAGACACAGAAGAACATGCAGTGTGTGACTCCATTTATGTGAAACGTCCAGAACAGGCAGATCCACAGAGATGGGATGTGGATTCATGGTTGCCGGGGGCTGGGGAGGGGGTGGGGAGTGACTGCTGATGAGGATGGGGCTTCCTTTTAGGGTCATGGAATGTTCTAGAACTAGACGGGATGGTGGCACAGTTCAGAATAGACTGGAAACTACTGAGCTGTTCACTACATAAGTGAATTTTGTGGTGTGTGTCTCAGAGAAAACAGAAGTGTTTGAGAGAGAATATGGCTTGTTTTTGCCCCTGAGAACCCATGTGAGTGACCCCAAGCTGAGCCCAGCATCCCTGGGAGTGGGTCCTGCGCCCGGCCCTGCAGCCAGCTCATGTCAGGGGATGCTGGGTGGCGGTCAGGCCACCTCCCCCAGAGCCCCTCACTCAGGCCTGGGCTGTGCCCCAAAGTGCTGCTCTGGGAAGCAGGGAGTGTTTTCCGCAGGAGGCTGGGGTCCCTGTGCGGGCTGGGGGCAGGCCTTTGGCTGTGTGCGTCTGGGAGCAGGGGCTGGGGTCCTGGGGTTTTGGCACGTGTCCTGGCTCTCCTGTGGGTTCCCCTGGGCCCTCCATGGGTCTGGCCTGACCTCCAGTGACAGTGGGGGAGGGGGGTGCTAAGTCAGTTCTCCTCCAGGCCCCACCAGGTCCTGCTGTCCAGGGCAGCTCAGGGAGAGCTAGGGCCCCCCGCAGCCACTTGTTCCCTGCCACGCTGGGGCCTGGGGGGTTGGGGACATGGCTAAGGTCTGGCCATGTTCTTCCAGGACCCGAGCCAGATGCTATGTGTCCTAGACTCAGACCCTAGACTGGAGAAACCCCGTGTCCTTGTGGGGGTTGGGCTGGCCTGGGGGTCTGGGGTCGTGGTGCCAGCCCTTCCAGAGCACGCACGTGGGGCGGCTGGGCTGGGACTCAGGCATGTGCGCTGCCAGACCCCTCCATGACTAGGTGCCTGCCTCAGGGCTGGCCTCCGTTCCAGGCTCAGCAAGTCCCTAAGTGAAACTGAAAGAGACGGCCTTGGCCTTCATTCCAGGACCGGCCGTATTTCGAAAGTGACATGCGCCAGGTTCTGGAAGGCAGGTCACTCGAGTTCCCTGGGAGCCTGCTGCCCTCACCAGGGCCGAAGGCCACAGACGCAGGATGCTTGGGCACCGGGAGGGCGGCAGCCAGCGCCCTGGGCCTGCAGCGGGCAGTAAACCTTTACGGAGCTGACTCATGGGCCGGGGTGGGGCAGCGGTGGGTGGCAGCAGGCAGGAGGAAACCCCTGCCTCAAAAAAGGGCCCAGGGCTCTGGGAGCGGCCAGTTACCCTCCCCAGGTGCCCGTCCATCCTGGAGCCAGGAGACGTCTTCTTTGCACGTCAGGTAAACTGAGGAAAGGTTCACCCCAAGGCAGCTGCTCTCACTGCCTGGACCCCCAGTGCCCCGAGCCTGTGACGGCTCTGACTGGGTGCTCACAATCGCCGCGTTGCGTGGGGACAGGGGCTCTGCAGGAAGTGCTGGCCATGTCTGTAACGGGGCAGGGGCACCAGGTTCTGAGGGGCCCAAGCCCAGTGGGGATGGGGGAGCGCTAATCAGGCTGCTTCACATGGTCTTGGCCAGTCTGGGGGTGTTGGCCTGGGAAGCTGTGCCATGGGGGTGTAGCACCCCCCGGCCCTCGACTGGCCCGGGGTGGGGAAGTACGTTGGTGTCTCCTGGGCCACTTGTGAGGGCTCCCTCAGATTCCAGAACGGCTCTAGCCCGCTGTTTTGGGGATAGGGGTTCGAAGGATGGCATTGGGGGTGTACCGGGTCCTAACGGAGCATTGACTCTGTCCCTGGCTGGTGGGAACCTGGAGGAACTCTGAGGCGAGGGGACCTGGGTGCGGCTGCCTGATCACAGACTCTGAAAGCTGGGGCTGCCACCCCCGAACCCAGACTCAGGCTTCTCTTGACAAACCAGACGATCTGGAAACCCGGGGCCACATTCCTGTGCCGGGAATCTCTGCCCCTCCTGGGTGTGTGCCTGCCTGACCCCCTCCCCAGCCCTGGACGAGGACAGGTAGGGGGTCACCCTCAGAGGCGGACGCTTGGGGGCATCCCCGAGAGCCTGAGACAGAGCCTGAGACCATGTCTCCTAGAACCTGCTGCTGTGCTCCGGGCCGGGCAGCCTAGCTTGGAGAACCCAGGTGAGAGCCAGGCCAGCTAACCCCTGGGTTCTGGCCTGGCTTGACCTGCAGCTGAGGAACCCGGACGCACCTGGACCTCTGACCTGCAGAGCCATGAGAGGGCGCGTGTGTTGTTTTAAGCTGCCATGTCTGTGGTCACCCGTCATGGCAGAAAGAGAAAATGAGTCCAGGCTCTGCTGGGGAGTCTGGGGTTCCTGTGGCTGTGATTTCGGGGCCTCTCTCCTCCTCCCAGAGGTGGGTCAGGGTCTGACGTGTGGCCGTTTGCCAAGGTGGAGCAAGTGGGCCTCTCTGGGTGGCTTGGGCACCTTGCTCTGGGTTGGTCTCAGTGTCGCCGGCCCTTGAGCCCAGCCCAGAGCTGGGGGTAAGCCACCTCCTTCTCCTCCTGCGAGACACCTGACATCCTCTGGGCTCAGATGAAGGTCCCGCGTGATGCTCTTGGCACCAAGGCTGGACTGACGGAGCCTGAAGACAGTGGTGACTGGTTGGACCGCTCACCTGGGACCAGTGAAACCTGGATGTGGATGGCACCTGCTGATGTCCCGCTTGGGGCTCTCCATGGAGCCGGGTAGAGAGACCTGGGGGGGCTGGCTGGCCTGGGGTGCACACATCCGACATCAAGCAGGGACAATAGTAAATGCAATGCTGGTGAGACCCTCCTCACAGACGTCAGACGAGCGGGAGCACATCAGTTTCAGAGGACCAGGAAGTCAAGAGTGAGTGGGATTTGACTTCACATCTGCTTAGAAGAAGACCTGTGGGTCAGAGGAAACCACAAGCTCAGTGTGTCAAAAGCCTTTTGAAGACCACAAATAAGCACCAGACTTGAGCAGACACTTTGCAGAAGCAGCTGCTTGGCTGCCATAGGAAGCCATTCCGCACTTGTCCGGGTGGGCAGGGGTTCAGGAGTCAGATACCGGCGAGAGTTGGTGAGCAAGGGCTTCTGCTGGACCTCTGTGCCTTGGGGGTGTGGGTGGGCTGGTGCGTCGCTGTAAGAAAGCCTGCGGCTGTCCCTGGTGAGGCTGAACCATGCTGGGAGGGGGTGGCCAGGCCAGGGCCCCCTGTCTCCCCGCTAGTCCTCAGGGAGGGGGCCGTGCACCCGAAAGCTGTGCCCTTGGGGCTGGCGGGTGGGTGGGTCAGCGCTGCTGACCTCTCTTGCTCTGACTGTCCTGGGCTGATCTGTAGAGCGCCGCCCCCCCGCATGGCTGTGACAGAGCACTGCTCCTCTGGGCTGACTGCCGGCCTGCAGGTCTCTCTGACGCATCTGTGGGTGACCTCATGTCGGTGCCTCCGTAGCCCAGCCTGGACGGTCTCCTTGTCGGCGTAAACGTTTCTTTCACTGAGCACCGTCACCCCACCCCACCCCTGCACCCCTCTGGGATGTGGGGTCCTATTCCCCAGATGCCAGGTTCCCCCCAACAGCACTGGCACCTGCTTGGTCCTGGGTCCTGGGTCCTGGGCTGCCCTCTGTCCCCAGGGACAGCAGCGCCTGTCCCTGAGGGGCTGTGGGGCCCACGCTCCCCGGCTGCCGCTCTTGGCCCCAGCATCCTCCTGGCTCTGTTGCTTCCACTCTCGGGGTTGGGTCGGGATGACCGGCTGCAAGGTCCCCCCTCACCAGGGGCTCCTCCATGCACTGTCCACTTTCTGGGCCCTGTGTTGGCTGAGGAGCCCCAACAGCGGGGTCTGGGGCTTGAGTCTGTGCCCCTCTCCCATGGCCGGCTTCAGAGTGGGGGGACGGGGCAGGCCTAGGGGTTGCTGGACCCTGCCCGCTGGGGCACTGGCCACCCCGCTGAGGACCTGCGATGTCTCTGCTGGGCAAGTCCCTCTGCCTGGAGTGTCCCAGCACCTGGTCCCATGGCTGGGGGAGGTTTCCTGTCGGAGCAGGAGGGGAGGTTTTGCAGGAGAAGCTCTGTCAACTCGGTTACCCACTGGGGTTCTCCCTGCCCCGGCCATCCCCGAGCTTGGGAACCTTCCCTCCCGAAGGCATGGGAGGCCGATTCCACTGGAAATCAGGGTGCTGGAACCCCTGGGGTCCTCCCCAGGAGGGGGCTGTGAGGGCTGCTTGCCAGTCTTCCCTGAGGCCCACCTCAGAGTGCGCCCGGTGGTGTGAGGTGGGGGTTCCTGGGGAGCTGGGATTCAGATGCCGTCTGGGCCCAGAATCCACCCAATGTGCCTTTCCCTGTGGGAGAAGCACAGGCGCTCAGCCCCCATGGCACCGGGGCTGTGGGACCTGCAAGCTGGAGAGGCGGCAGTGCCACCTTTCACCGTGGGGAGAGGGGCTACCACGCTTCCTTATGAGCCCACAGCGTCCTTGTGTGCAGGAGGGCCGGCTTGGGAGCAGTGGCCTCTGCCTGGGGTTGGCAGCCTGGAGGTGCTGGCATGCAGACACCTCTGGGGCAATCCGGCTCCCAGACCTCCGTGCCAGTCTCACCCCAGAACACTGCACCCTCCACCCTCCTGCCAGCCAGGCTCTTGGGGTGGGCTGGGGTCAGGGCCGTCAGTGCTGGAGCCAGCTCCTCCGAGGTCGGTCCCAGGGCTGCTGTCGTAACAGCCCTACACACCACCAGGTGGCTCTGGACAACAGGTTTCTCCCCAGTCCTGGAGCCCAGGAGTCCAAACCCCAAGTGTGGGCAGGGCTGTGCTCTAAGGGGGACCCTCCCGCCTCTCCCAGCTCTGGGGGCTCCTGGTGTCACCAGCTTGTGGTGCTCGTCCCTGCCTCCGTCTCCACACGGCCAGCTCCTCCATGTCCTGTCTTCTCTGTTTCTCACTAAGGACACAAGTCATTGGATTTGGAGCCCACCCCACGCCATGTCACCTCATCGTCACTAACCACATCTGCAAAGACCCTGGGTCCGATAAGGTCACTCTCATAGGTGCCTGGTGGACGTGAATTTTGGGGGCCTGCATCCCCTCCTGTACCACGGGGACCCTCCAAATCGTTTCCTTCACCTTTCAGTCTCCGGCCTCAGCCTGGCGGAGCCCTTGGACACTGTGAGCTAGGCCACCCCGAGTGCCAGCCACGTGGGCGCCCCTCCCTGTCCGCTGCATGGAGTCCAGAGCACGTCCATGCCAAGCACCGTGGCCTGCAGGGCACCAATGCAGCCATTAGGAGAGACTGGCCTTGGGTTCTGGGCCTCAGTTTCCCTGTGTGTCAGATGAGGGGTTGGAGCAGCTCTGGAGAACACTGGGCTGGGGTTGAGGGTCACAGCGGCCCCTGTATAGGGTTCTAGTTTGCAGAGGTTTACCCCTAAAGACAGACTGGGCCGAAGGGCTCCCAGGGGGCCCCCAAGATCTGAGATGGGGTCTGTTCCCGACTCAAGGAGCCTCATTTTCTTTATCTGTATGGAGGGGGGAAGGGCCAGGTGGGGCCCAGCAAGGCAGAGCATGATGTGGGGCCCCCGAGCTATGGGCAGCCCTGGCTGAGAGAGGGGCAGTGGGCACCCTCGGGAAGCCCGGCCAGCTTTCCCCCTGCAGGGGTTAAGACCCAGTGCCCACCTCCACACCTGCCCCCCAGTTCTGAGCACAGAGAAGGAGGGGCCCACCCAGGAACGAGGGAAGGAGCTTGGCGGGTGGGACAGCACCCCTGTAGGGAGAGAGGGGATGTGGGGAGGGGCCCTGGGGTGCAGTCTTCGTGGGGTATTTCCCGGCACTGCTGCAGCCCGGCGGGAGTGCGGCCCCATAGGGCCAGGCCTGTGGTTTAGGAAGATGCTCCCTTGGCTGGGGCAGGTGGCTTTGTGTGTGGATGGGCAGCTCAGACCAAGGGGGACCTGCTGGACCTGGGGAGGAAACGGGCTCATGTGCGGGGCTCTGGGGGCAGGTGTCTGGCCAGTTGGTCAGTGTGCATGGCCCTGAGGGGCCCTTGGAAAGGTCTGGCCCTGGGCCTCCTGGTGTGTGGGGCCCAGATTCCCTGGGCACCGAGCCTGGGCCGTGTGGTGCCCTGTCCTTGAGGGGGCATCCGGGCTTGGGCAGGGAGCGAGGCCTGGTGCTGGGGCCGGGGCCAAGCATGGGGCAGTTGGGGGTCCTCTCGGCTTCTCGTGGCGATGTGTTTACAGTCCACACGAGGATCGAGGGTCAGAGGTGCTGGCTGGCTTTGACCGGGCACGGCTCACATGCCTGTAGTCGGCCTGGCTGGCCTCCCTGTCCGGGGTGAAGGTGGCTGAGGGGTGCGGCATCTGCCACCGCCAGCCGAGGTCCTGGCGGGCAGTGGTACTGTCAACCCGACGTGCTTCCTGAGTTCACACCGTGAATTAAACTGCTTGTTTTTGAGATGGTCGTAGATTCAGGTGCTGTTGTAAGAAACAGTACTAAGAGGTTCCATGTACCCATTTCCCCCAGAGGGATTATCTTGTAAAATGACAGAGCAGTGTCACCAACAGAGTATTGATGTTGGGGTGGGCCACTTCCCCCTTTTTCCGTGTGCGTTGGGTGCACATGTGTTTGGGCGTGTTTTGGTTATGTCAGTGTTCTGTGTTTATGTCATTGGGATCACGCCCCTTTCTCCGCTGAACCACCTAGTGTACTCTAATTGTGCATTTTTGTCTTTTTTCTTTAAAAATCATCTGCATCCTCTGCTTCCATTATTTCATTTATTTTTATTTTATCTTACTTAGTTTTTTTAGAGATGGGGTCTCACTCTGTCACCCAGGCTGGAGTGCAGTGGCCCATCACAGCTCACTGCAGCCTCCAACTCCAGGGCTCATGCGATCCTCCTGCCTCGGCCTTCCATGTACCTTGGACTACAGGCGCACGCTACCGTGCTAATTTTTTAAAAATATTTTTTGTAGAGATGGGGTTTTGGCATATTGCCCAGGCTAATCTTGAACTCCTGGCCTCAATCGATCCTCCTGCCTCGGCCTCCCCTGATGCTGGAACTACAGGCGAGAGCCACCAGGCCTGGCCTCCATTAGATTAAATAAGAAGAAAAAGTTAATTTAAAGAGGCCCCATCTCAGTTCCCATATGGGGTATGGAGTGGTCCCTGATCACATGTCTCCACGGAGGTTGGGGAGGCTGCCTGGAGGGGCCACAGAAGCAGTGATGTGGCTGTGCCCACACTTCTGGGCCAGGTCATCCACCTCTCTGACCAGTTCAAGCCCCTTGCCAGCGTGGAGGAGGCTGTAGGCCTAGCCACTCACTGTCACCCGTCCTCCCTACCTGGCGGGTGTGGCCCAGTGTTGTGGGGGAGTGGATAGGCTGTCACCCAGCTCAGCACAGCCCTGCCATCCTGAGGACTCTTTCATGAGCCTGTGGGGCTGCTGCCACCCACCCCTGTGGCAGGAGAGGCTTGGGCGGGTCACGGGGGCTCCACTGGCTGGCTCTACCATTCACAGATGGCTCCCTGCGGACTCTCCTTGTAACGTCGCCGCACACTGAGCTCTTGTGGAAAAAGGCTCAGCAGAGACGTGGAGGGCGTGGTGCTGTGTTGCCATTCCTAAAGTGTGGACCTGGGACCCTGGGCGTCCTGAGACTCTTTCAGGCGTGCAAGAGATCAAAACCATTTTGTAATGCCAAGATGTCCTTCCACCTGCTGCAGCGGGTGCTGCCTGATCCTGCCCAGGTGCGGTCAGTAGATGATGTTGCTGTTCCAGAGCTTTTAAGGACCGACACCCTTCCCTTTCCTCTGCGTCGTTTGGGCCTGTCTCCCTCCGGAGGAGGAGGGGGCTTTCCAGGGACAGATGCTCCTGGGGGTTGGAGGAGAACTCAGACAGGGTGAATTATAATAATCCATATTATCCTAAGAACTATTTCCACTAGTCCAGGTGTGGAAGCCCCAGGGCAGGGTGGGGTACTGGCAGACCCAGCCAGCCCTCCCCTGCCTGCTGCGCCCCTGTACCCCCTGGGGTCTCTTCACCATCCTTCAGGGGGCATCTACCACGTGCCTGCTGCTGCTGGGCCCATGGGGAGGCCACTGGGACCCCAGAGGCCTGGGTGGGGCTGAGGGAGGTGAGTCCAGTGGGGTCTCAGTGTTTAGAGTGAGATGAGGCCGGTGGGTGGGTGGGGGCTGCCCTTGCCCTCCTCCCTGCCCACCGCTGTGCAAGACGGAGCGATCTCAGCCAGGGCACCTCAGCCTAGGAGCCGAGGAGCCACTTGCCACGTGTCTCCCTGGGCCAGTCTCTAGCTGGGGTCGGAGCCTACTGTTGGCTCCGAATCCTGAGGCCTCCCAAAGCCCCCAGCCATGCAGTGGCGGCCCCCAGTGGCCCTCCCCTACTGGACAGTCCCCATCGACCAAGCTGGGGCCGGGCCAGGCGTCCGGATTCCATGGGGCTCTCTGCCCTACATCGCAGAGCCTTGTGAAATCCGCCGGCCCTCTCGCCCTGCCTGGTCTTGGGATCCCCACGCTGCTCCCTGCTGGCAGCTGCTAAAACCCAGGAGCCCAGTGGAGGGTGACCGGCCTGTCCTGAGCTCCGTGCAAGGCCAGTGGGTCGTGGTCACTGTGACAGGTGAGTCACTGTGGCCGTGCACGGCGCATCCGTCTTCTTACTAGCTCCCTGGGCTACTGCGGCTCCGCCAGGACTCCCAGGACAGTCGGGTCTATTCCCACAGGCAGGAAGCCCCTCGTGCTCACAGCGGGGACTCAGATGAAGTAGCTCAGGGTCAAGGGACAGCCACCAGGCCCTGAGGGTCTGTGGCGACCATGTGGCGGCTTCTGCACACATCCATCACTGTGGCTGCGACTGCCTGCCCAAAGGCACTTTGCCACCTCCCCAGGCCTTGGTTTTCTCATTTGCCACTGAGAGCCTTGAGGAACCAGAGGACCTGGGCAGAACACAGGCAGGTGTATTGGGCGCCGAGGCGTCCTCACTGCGGTTCAAGTCCAGTTATGTGGGCTGGATCTTCTCCAAGCCTCCACTTTGCCATGCTGTAAAAGGGCCTGGGGGGCCAGGCGTGGTGGTCACACCGACAGTCCTGGCATTTTGGGAGGCTGAGGTAGGAGGATCACTGGAGCCCAGGAGTTGGAGGCTGCAGTGAGCTGTGATGACGCCACTGCATTCCAGTCTGAGCAACAGAGTGAGACCCTGTCTATAAAAAAAAAAGAGAAAATGGGCCTGGAGTAGCTCAAGCTTCAGGGGTCATCAAGGTTCCATTGAAGGGCCTCTGCGTTCTCATCAGAAAGCTCGGGTGTCTAGATCATGCATGGCGAGGGGACAGTGTGAAATGTGGGCATGTATGGCTGGTGGCCATGGCGTCCCCTTCCAGAGGGGCCCTGCTCAGGTCTGAGGCGTGAGGGGTCTCACAAGGCAGGTCCTCGAGGGATGAGGCCCACCCCCGACAACATAGCGTCTCCCTGGCAGTGAGAGTGACACTCGTGTCCTGGCCTCTGCCTGTGGGAGCCGCAGCCAGGCAGGGTTCTGGGCTACACTGGTCAGTGGGTCTGGGCAGTGATTGGTTCTGAGTGTCCGGGAGGCTGAGCCAGTGGAGCTGTGTGCAGGGTGAGACCCCAGGGCCTGGGCTGGCCTGGGGCGTCCGGCCCTGCACTAAGGTCCAGCCGCAGAGACGAGGACCCCGGCAGGGCCAGAAGAGGGGGTGGGAGTTGGCCGCGGTTACTTGCCGGCTGCAGGCAGGTCATTGGAATCGGATTTTCCCAGCTCTTGGGCTCTTCCGACATCCGCCCTCCTAATCCTGGTGCTGTCTGGGCCCTTAATTCCTTAACCTTTCTATTCTGCAGTGACTCACTTGAAAGCTTGATTTCAGAAGGAAACCACATCCCCCTCCCAGTGGTGAGCTGCGGTGATAGTGTAGGCCCCTCCCCTTTGTGGGAGCTGCGTAATGCGGCCGCGCATGGCTTCTGCCCTGAGACACCACCTAAAAATAAACAAGGGCCGACCGGACACTGCTCAGGGTTCCTACCTGTGGGCGTCTGGGCCGTCTGCACCTTTGATGCCGCGACTCGTGCTTTGTGCACGTCCGTGTACAGGTCTCTGGGTGAACACGTGTGTTTAGTTGTCCTTGGCACACACCTGGGAATGGGACTGCTGGGTCACGTGGAGACTGCAGGTCCAACCTTCAAGGGTCCCCAGCCTGTCTTCCAGGTGGTGGGGCCGTCTGACCCCGCTGCCACTGTGTATGAAGCCCTCCCCGGGGAAATCTTGGTCTCAAACGACCCTGTCCCTGGACTCTGGCTGACAATGCGGTGCCTGCACCTTCTGGGGCTGCCGCTTCGAATGGGGTCCACGGCCGCGGGCGCTTGGGCTGCTGGGAGGAAGGAGCTGGCCCGAGGGACACAGCCACCGGTGAGCTGTGGGCCCAGCTTGCTGCTGGTAGGGGCCCTCGGGCAAGGTGTACCCTGATGACGGCCCACGGTGCGCCTTCCTGAGTTCTTCAGCCCCAGGCCCTGGGTGTCCGAGGATTCTGACCCCTGGCAAGGGGTGCCCTGACCCTGAGGGTCAGGCTGTGGCTGCCGTGAAATGAGCCCCACAGCAGGGACGGGAGCTGAGGGACCGTGGTGGTGAGCCCAGGGCTGGAGCAGCCAGAGCCCTCCTGTTGGGGTGGCCTGGATGGCTCTGGCGGAGCGTGTGGATCCCGCCCACCTCTCATGGCGGGGGCTGCTCTGTCCCGGATGCCAGTGGACGCCCCCAGGGGCATCATCTGGGCACCAGCAGCTTCCTGGAGCCTCAGCCAAGGAAGTGGTCACTGTTTGTGGCCTCCAGCCGCAGAGGATCCCGGGCTTTACCCAAGCAGCCCATCTTCCAGACGTGCACACTGAGGCTGGGAGCTCAGCTACCCCCACTCACTGGGAAGGTGGGGCCAGGCTTAGATCCTCACCTGCCTGCCCCGAAATCTTTAGAAGGATCTGCCAAGACCCAGACTACGAAGTGTCTGTGTTTCCCAGGGGTGGGGTTCTGGCGGGGTTGTCTGTCCCGGCCTGCAGGGGGCCTGAGGGGGCTGCAGAGGGTCCAGGCCGTGGCAGCAGTGGGAGTGAGGTGGTGGTAGCAAGGACTGGGCAGAGGACCCAGCAGATGGGCAGGACGGCCTGGGGCAGAGCCGGGCCCTGCTCCACAAGCCGCCAGCCCTGGAGCTCCGGCTGAGGCCCCCCCGGCCAGCGGGATTGCACAAGCCGCCTGCGTGTGGCTGGACTGCAATTACTGGAAGTCCCGAGGATTTCTTCACTTAAGGGCTTGGCCAGGAGCGGCAGCCGCCACCTCCTTCCTGCCTCCCTCTGTGTCCAGGTTCCGAGCTGCCTGCCAGCCGAGTGCACCCCCTGCCGCCGCAGGCTCTTCCCAGGGGGACCTCGGTGGACTCGTGGCCAAGTGCCAAGGCCGGGGCTGATGGAAGATGTCCCCCCGGTGTCTAGAACATGGACACTCAGAAGGGACAGTGGTGTTGATTAGCCCCAAATGAGGTCTGGGGTCTCTTTCCTGCTCAGCTCAGCCCTGACCACCCTGGGGGACCCTCTTGCACTGCCTTGTGGTGCTGCTGAGGGGACGGATAGGCCCCCAGCTCAGAGGTGCTGGCCCAGGTTGGACTCCACCCCTGTAGCCTCCAGCTGGCTGGGCACAAACCCATGGTGCAGGGCTTGGCTGCGGCTCTGCTGTTCACGGTGGGTCCCTGGGACTCTGTGGACAGGTGCAGTCAGGGCCTGGGGCCCAGGAGGCTGGAGGAAGTGCCGGGCACAGCAGGGGTGCTACTCGGGTGCAGTGGGCATCCAGGGGGGAGGTGGCCCCGTTGGTTCTGCCCATGGGCAAGGGTCAAGGTCAGGGCACAGTCTTAGGAGTCCACGTCTCTCTCTGCAGGACATGACATCGCCACCACTGCCGCCGCCACGGAGCACGAAGCCCAGATAGACTTGCCGGCGGCCTCGGGTCGTGGAGCCCCCCATCTGCCGCCCGATGCTCGCCGTGGGGCCCACCATGGATGGGGAGTACCCTCAGCACGAGCCCCCACCGGCCGGCAGCGTCCTGTACAGCCCGCCCCCCCTGCAGGTGAGCCCGTGTCCTGAGCCACGAGAACATGGCGACGACCTCCACCTTGGCGGTCCAGAGCCCAGCTCCACCATGCCCCTCGCGGGGCACCTGGACAGGTTCCCGTCCCGGACGTGGTCGGGAGGGTACTGTAGCCCCCAGCTTTTCAGGAAGAGCATTTGAGGGGATTCCTGTCTCTGCCAAGCTTCCGGTTCCTTCCACGTCAGCCTTTCAGCTTCTTTCGAGAAAGTGGCCCGTGGGGAGATACGTTCAGGGCAGTGGCCCTGGGCCGCCCCTCCAAGGCTGAGTCTACCTGAAGCAGCCAGTCACCAAGGGAAAATATGTTTTTCTTTTTAATTTAATAGACTTTATTTCTTATACAGTTTTTGGTTTGTGGGAAAATTGCTCAGAGAGCAAAGGAAGCTCTCACATACTCATGCCCCACGTTTCCCCTCTCGTGGTGTCTCCTTTGTGTGGTGAACGCGTTCTACTTGGCAACAGAAACTGACATGTTCCCATTAGCCGACATCCGAGTTAACATTAAGGTTCAGTCTTTGCGTTGGGCATTCTGTGGGTTTCGATGGACCTGTCCCCTGTTGCTGCATCCTACAGAGCCGGCCACTGCCCTGAAATGCCCCCAGCTCC
The DNA here is from genome assembly GCA_963574885.1 of Lepilemur ruficaudatus. Classification (NCBI taxonomy): domain Eukaryota; kingdom Metazoa; phylum Chordata; class Mammalia; order Primates; family Lepilemuridae; genus Lepilemur; species Lepilemur ruficaudatus. The sequence continues at coordinate 19,332 of CAUYRT010062404.1, read as the reverse complement.
TCCTGGTCACCCCTCCCTGCCCATCAGTGCCTGGCAGGTGCAGATGTTTCACTGACTCCTTACTTTAGCCTTTCCCGGGGGGTCCTGCAGTTGGAGTCCCACAGCACGCGCGTGGCCTCTCCAGGCTGCTGCTTCGCTTGGTCACATGCGTTAAGGCTCCTCTGGGTCTCATCGTGGCCTGACAGCTTGTTTCTTTTTAGCGCTGAATAGTATTCCACTGTCGAGGTGCCCCTCAGTTTACGTACCCACTCACCTACTGAGGGACGCCTTGGTTGCTTCAAAGTTTGACAACTGTGAGAAGAGTATCAAGAGGGGAGGCCCAAGTGGCCGGAGGCCGAGAGGAGAGCAGGTGGGGGCCGGGCCTCAGAGTCTGTGCAGGCCGCCAGCGCTGCAGGGCAGCTTGGGGTGCCTAGCGGTGGGCTGGCGACCTGGAGGGGGGCGGCTGCGGGATCCACTCTTTAGTGAAGAATCAGCTGCCTCCTCTTCCTCCTCCTGCTGGGCAGGGCCCGAGATTCATGCCTGTTGGTCCACAGTGAGCAAATGACACAGAAGGAACCTGGACTACGGATGGAGTTCCTGAGAACACGGGAGGTGGGGAAGGCTGATTCGGAAGGCAGGAGCAAGAGTTAGCTTAGGTTTCTGGCCAGGCGCGGTGCCTCACGCCTGTAATCCGAGCACTCTGGGAGGCCAAGGCAGGAGGATCACTTGAGGTCAGGAGTTTGAGACCAGCCTGAGCAAGAGTGAGACCGCATCTCCACTAAAAGTAGAAAAATTAGCCGGGCGTGATGGCGCCTGTGGTCCTAGCTACTTGGGAGGCTGAGGCAGGAGGGTCGCTTGAGGCCAGGAGTTGGAGGCTGCAGTGAGCTGTGATGACACCACTGCACTTCAGCCTGGGCAATAGAGTGAGAAGCTATCTGAATGAATGAATGAATGAAGTAAGCTTAGGTTTCCAGGAGCTGGGAATCAGGCCACCAGTGTCATACAGACCTGAGGGTTAGAAGGGCTGGAACGGTTGGAGGAGCCCCAGACCCATAATTACGGCTCCGGGAAAGGGCTGGGCAGGGCGCGTGCTGACCTGTGGTTGACTCTTTGCCCAGAGGTGCCCACGTCATACACTGACGTGGTACAACGTGGAACACGAAGTTACTGAAAGTGAGCCTCATGGGCTGCGGGCTGAGGGAGCGAGAGCCGGTTGGGGCTGAAAGTGTCGCTCGCTTGAGAGTCTGGGCCGCCGTCCAGTGCCTCCGCCAGGGTTCAAGGCCCTGCCACATCCAGCCTCCTCTCGGTCCTCCCCTCCTGCTGGAGCTGTGTCTGGGGCCCTCCCTCAACCCTCCACACCTCTCCAGCCTCCCTCCAGGTCTCTTCCCACCAGTTGTCACCGCTAACGCCATCCTGAAGATGGTCCCTTCATCCCCACTTGCCATAATTGCTTAATTATCTTCCTGTTGTTGGGCCTCTGGGGAGATTCCAGTTTCCTGCCGCTATAAATAGTCCTGCTGCATTTTCCTCCCCCCTCATGGATTAGTCCCCAGGGGTGCGTTTCTGAAATAGAATTCCTGGGCCAGAATGAGCACCTGGCAGGTTTTCAAAGGATGGAGCTGTTCCTTCAGGAACGTGTCCCTGCCAAGTCCCCTCTTCAGTGACCCAGGAAGGTGACCAGTGGCCAGGACTCAAGGTCCACCTGGGCAGCTGTGAGGACCCAGACTTGGCCTAGAGGGGCTCAGAAACTGGAGTCTGGGGGGATGTTTGAGCTGTGATAGGGACCCTGGTGCGAGAGGTGCTGGGTTCAACCCCGACTTTGGCTCTGAGCCCCCTACTGGGCAGTCAGGACACTGCTGGGAGGCTCCCTGAGATTCGGCTGTGAGGGGCGTCTATGATGGTTATCCCACAGGCCACAATGGGGACGGGGCTGGGAGTGACCAGGAGACCGTGTAGCCCTGGAGCAGGCGCTTGCTGCTTAATAGGAGAGTGTGCCCCCTTGGGCTGCCAGTAGACAGTCCTCAGGCAGACTCTGATTGGCTGGCCAGGGTCAGGTGCCCATCTCTGGGCCAATCATGTACTAGGGCCTACCCTTCTGAAGGCAGCACCACTCCTTCTGGCTGCAGTGGGAAGTCCTCAGGCAGGCTCTGATTGGCAGCCCCCAGCAGAGCCACGGGCTAGGTTGAGGTTGGGGTGCTGTCCCAGTGCCTGGCCGAGGCCTCCAGCCTACCTGTCTGGGTGTCCTCTGTCCTGGGAGCTCCCCGAGGGTGGCCCCAGGCCTGGCCTGGGCACAGGCAGAGCGTGTCGGCTGGGCCCAGGAGTCTTGGTCCTCCCACCCTGCCTCCGAAACCCCTGGCACCCCTCTGGAGCCGTAGGTGAGCTTGCCCGCTGCCCTTGGCCCGTGCACCCCGAGATGGTTACTCTAGTTCATTTCAGGAGGCTGAGAGGGCTCTGGAGTCAGAGTTTTGCTCCGGAATGTTCCGGATGTGCCACGTGGCCTTAGGAAGCCCACATCCCTCTCTGGGGCTGCATTTCTCTCCCCCCACGGGCAAGAGGGGGAAGGAACACGAGACCAGGGCTCTCGGGAGACCCCACTCAGGCCCCAGTGGCCTTGCTCCCTTCTGGAGGCGTCCACGGGGGATTCCTCACAAGTGTCCAGGCACAGGAAGCCCAGAGGCCACTGGCCGTGGTGCAGGGGAGGAGCCAGTGGCTCTTTCTGTGATAAACTTTATCCTGAACCTGTGCAGAAACCGGAGAATAGGGCAGCGACCACCCTGAGGGCTTCTTCTGCCCCTCACCTGGGGGGCCCGCTGGGGGTCTGGATGTCGAGGTCGGGCACAGTGAGCTTTTCCCCCAGAGTCGGGGGCAGGGCTGTGGCGAAGGCGTCGGTGCGCTTGGTGGGCCTCAGCCTGGGGATGCCATGAGTCTGTGGTCCCTGAGCTCCTCACACTCCTGCTGAGCTGGGGCTCACCCTCCTGGCCACTGGCCACCATTTCCCAAAGCGGGTTCCCTGGAACCCTGCCCCGTGAGCACCTAGAGAAGGCCTCAGAACCTTCCCCCATCTCAGCCAGCAGTAGCCCAGGGTTCCCAGGATATACCAGGAAGCTAGATAGATCCCTAGCCCCAGCCCCTTCCCCTCTGGGGAGGCCCCTCCCCCTGCAAGGCCTAGGTTGGGGGGGGTCTTTCATGCAGATAGAAAAACTGAGGCACGGAGTGGTTAAGTAACTCCCCCGGTAGTCCCACTGGAAGGGCCAGCCCATACTCCGACTGCAGAGCCCTCGCTCTCCACCTCTCGAACTCTGATCCTGTGCTGCAGGGGCTCCCCGCCCCCCCCCCATTTCCCTCACGCCAACATGTCTGACGCTGCTCTCCTGTTTCAGAACGCCATGCTGCACTACCCGTGGTGGAACCCCTTCTCGCCGCCGGCATACCCAGCCTTCTCCAGCAGCAGCCAGTAAGTGTCTCAGCCCGGCTAAGCCTTGGAGTGCAGGCTCCAATCCCTCGGCCTCCGCCCCCGCCCCCGCCCTGGGCCAATCGTGCACACAGCCACCTGGAGGGCCAGGCCCTGGACGCACAGGGGCAGCTGAGGCTGTGTTTTCTTGAACCCCGCCTTGTGACTAGCTCGCATCCGTGTTAGCCAGAAGGAAGTTTGGGAGAGGGCAGAAGGAGGGGCGAGACATGCTGAGCTGGGTTTTGAAGGGTCAGTAGGAGTTTGCAAGGGGAGCAGGGACATCTTGGGCTGAGGAAGTGGCCTCTGCAGAGGGCCTGGGAGCGTATATGCCTTGTGGGGTGCTAGAAGATTCTGGAGGGGCTGTTCTGGGCCCTGGGGGAGGGGACAGTTCAGAGGACAGAGCTTGGGGATTTATTCTGACAGTGCAGCAAGGGGCAGGGGAGGATGCTGCTTTCCTGTAAGTGTTAGCAAACACACAGGGTCCCTGCATGGGGGCTGCCATCTGGTGGTGGCTCAGTACAGGCTGCCTCGTTCTGGACCCTCTGGCTCCTGCTGGGCAGCGACATGAGAAGCTTTTGAGGGAGACCCCAGGAGCCTAGTGTCAGGGCAGGGACCCTGGGGATGGCGGCCATCCCTCTGCCTAGGGAACCCAGGGAGCTGGCACAGGGTGTGAGCGGAGAAGGCTCCCACAGCGCCGCCCACCCGGGGCCCAGCCCAGCCAGCGGCAGGGTTAACTCCTGAGGTCTGGAGAGAGGCACCCACGGGTACGTGGGCTGTGACATGACCACTTCCCTGGAGAAAGGTGCTCTTGTGTTTCTGGGGTGGCACTGTCCTCTGCCCCATCGTGGCCCTGAGTTAGGTGGAGGCCGAAGGAGCTATGTGGGAGGGATGGCCCGATGGGGTTGGGGTTGGCTCCTGTGCCCCCTGCCCCAACCTTCCTCCGAGCTCAGTGTTGGAAACGCCAGAGTCCTTCCTCTGGGCGTCCCTGTCCTGCTCACAGTATAGGAGCGGGATGGCACTCCAGCCCCTCTGCTCCTGAGGCCAGTCTCTGTGTCCGGTGGGGGTGGGAGCACAGCCCCAGGTCTGGCCGCTGACTCTGGAGGCCCCTCCTTGTGGGGACAGGTCCAAGGGGACCTGCGAGGCCTGGGCATGGTCACATCTGTCCCCTGGGGGCCTTGCTAGAGCCCCTTGGGCAGCCGCCACACACTATCCATGCTGCCAGCTCCCGTCGGGTGGTGCCATGAAGCCTGGGGGTGGGCCCAGCGTAGCCCCAGGCCCCACGGTCACCGTCCTTCCTCTTCCTCTCCCTCTCCAGCCAGTTCCTGAACTCTGCCTCCTTCCTGGGCGGCCCACCCTGCCCTGACACCGGCCACACTCCCATGGCCTCTGCCTCCAGCTTCCCACCAAAGAGCAGCGAATTCCCTCAGGTAGGAGAACCCGAGAGCTCGCGAGCCCGGTGGGGGACCTGGGCGGGGTCTGAGCCTGCCCAGCTGGTGACCTTGGCTGGGCCAAGGCGAGGACCTGAGTGACCTGCACAACAGAGAGCAGGGTCAGAGGTCACCTGAGGAAGGAGAGGGCCGTGGGAGAGGCACGCACAACTGCTGTCGGGTGGTCCCCATGACCCGCACTGTCCACTCCCCCAGGTCTCCCTGTCACAGCAGCGGAACCTTCTTCAGATGGAAGCTGACCTGGGGCTGGGGTGGGAAGGGACAGATGTGAGTGGGGAGCCTCCCTCACCTCCCCTGTGAACCCCAGGCCTGTGGGCCGAGCCAGGGTGGTTCTGCCGAGCCAGGACGGAGCCAGGCCTGAGCCCTTCACAGCTGTGTCCAGCCCACCAGGGAAGCCCTCTCTGTACCTGATTCAGGCTTCACGACAGTGTAGGGGCCGGCGGTCATGGCCCCAGAGACATTCCCATCCTAATCCTGGGGCCTGTGGGTGTGTCACCTCACTGTGAGGTGGGAGGTGGGCCCTCCAGCCCTCAGGAGGGACCAGCCCTGCCACACCCCGACTTTAGACTTTGCCCTCCAGAGTCTCTGTAAGAGGACACGTTTCTGTTGTTTTTGCCACGAAGTTTACGGTGGTTTCTCATGACAGTGAGGGGAAACCGATGTACCATTCAGAGCCCCCATGCGCCCCACGGCATACCGTACTTTCCCCAGAATCAGAAGGTATAGTAGTGGGGGAAACAGTGAATATAAACCCACAGCCTTAGGGTACCTTAGGGTAGCTGGGAACTGAACTTGAGGCCTGAGCTTCCTGGTAGCCAAGGCAAAAAGAGAAAGGAGATGAGCTGTGTGACTTTTATTGCTTGCAAGAAGCAGAACCGTTTTTGACTTGGCTGAGTGTCCCGACTTCCCTGGGGTCAGCATCCCCTCTCCCCCATGTCCTCCGTGACTGCGTGTGTACATGTGGTCCCCAAGCTCAGGGGTGGCCTGACTCTGGCTTTGCTATGTGAGGTCTCTCACTCCTTCCTTTGTCACCTGGGCTGTTGGCCTCTCAGCACCCTGGGTCCGTCCCCAGATTCTGCACGAGAGCCTGCCAAGGCCGGGCAGGGGGGGAACCGTCGAATGTCGTGTGGGTCACTTGCTTCAGTGGCTGCCCCTGGGGTCTTTGTCCGTAGGTAGGTACTTAGGTGGGGCCTCCTGGCCAGGACCCTGCGCTCTCGGGAACGCAGGGGTCAGGTTCCATGCCCAGCCCTGTCCGCAGCTCTGGGGGCTCCTTCCTGCAGCCCCAACCCAGGCACAGCTGCCACCCACCCTCGTGGCCCTGCATGGATCATGCCTGTGCCGCCGGTGGTCACGCTGGGCACCCGCTGCCCACGCCAGAGCCTGGGGACCCAGGTTCACACACCAGAGGACGTGCCGCACAAAGGGCTTCTCTGAAAAATGAAACTTGAGATTTTCTTTAAGTTTGAGAGTTGACGTGACAAAGCGTGTTTTAAAATATTTTAGATTTACAGAAAAGTAGCTTTTTATAGGATATTTGTAAAAACCAAGATCTCCCACACACCCTCACCTGCCTCTCTGCATGTTATGGTCTCACGTAAACGTGGTCACAATGTGGCAATTAACCCTGTGCAGCCCCGCTGACGGGCTGGACTCGGGTGGATGCCACCGGCCTCCCGCTGGAGGGCCCCTGGAACAGAACAGACCGGTCGCTGATTATGTGGCGTTCTCACGATCAGACATGGTGCCCTGTCCACCTTGGGTCCTGGGGTTGGAACTCATGGTGTCGGCTGATGGGGTCAACTATGATGCTTGGTCAGGGTGGCATCTGTGGATTCCTGCTCGGGGAGCTGAGGCCACTCGGTGGGTGCTCGGCAGGTGCTTAGCACGGCTCACGGGCGTCCATCAGGGTCTTGCTTGGGGTGCCACTGCTGTGTCTGTCCAGCTGAGATTGTTTTCCTCGTTGGGATTCTGTAGGGATAGCTATCCCTCCCCCAGCCACACTAGGCAGCTATGTAGGCATTTATCCATGTCAGGAGGGGCTCTGTGTGCCTCGATGTCCCTTCCCTTCTGACGCCCTGGAATGGTCTGGGTTCACCACCCTCCCAGCCTGGCCCTGGGGCCACCCACGCTCTGCGGAAGGGCCTCCTCCCACTCCAGGTTGGCGTGAAGCCGCCGGGCTCCGCTGTCCCTGCTGGTGACCTGGAGCAGCTCTGCTGGCCCCATGGGGAGCTCCCACCCTGCGCTGTGCAGGCGCGTGGGGTTACGTGGCCGTGAGACTCTGTGCTTGTTCTTTCTTTCGAATTGGGGTTTAATTCGTGTAATGGAAGTCATCGCACGGTGTGCGACTCTGTGGTTCTTAGTTTACAACGTCACCACTGTCTAATTCCAGAACATTCCATCACTCCGTCAAAAGCCCTGTTCCCATTAGCAGCACGCGTCTTTGGATCTGCGTGTTCTGAACATTTCATATAAATGGAGTCACACACTGTGTGTCCTTCTGTGTCTGGCTTCTCTCACTGAGCACGATGTCCTCAAGGTCCACCCACGCTGGACCTCGTCCCTTTTCATGGCTGAGTGATATTCCATGTGTGGATATTCCACGTTTGTCCACTGACCAGTCGGTGGATACCCGGGCTGTTTCCACCTTGGTGGTGACTAGTGCTGCTTGCATGTGTACGGGTTTCTGTGGGGACGGGTGTTTTTGTTTCCTGGGCGCATGCTCGAGAGTAGGTTGTGGGTAGGTGACAGCTCTGCTGTGAATCGTGCTGTTGATGACATTTGTGTGCGTGTGTTTGTATGGACATACGTCCCCAACGTGGCTGGCTCTGGCTGGGAGCGGGGGGGGGGGCCATGCTGAGGTCAGGCAGGGGGCTATCAGCACTGCAGAGCCCCCGAGGCCTGTGCCCCTCACAGAGGCCCTCTCAGGCCCCTCCACCCTCCATGCCTGTCCCTTCCTGCCCTGAAGTGAGCAGCTCCACGCACTCCTGCCCCAGGCCTCTCTTGGGCCAGTGTCCCCTATGTTCCCAGCGCACAGCGGCCTCTCGCCCGCCCATCCCCCGCAGCCCCATCCCCCTGCGTGTCCCAGGAGCAGGTGCAGCTCCCGAGGTCACCCAGGCCCTCTCAAGTTGGCTGGGCTTGGGGGGGAGGCTCAGCGAACACCCCCTCCAGGAGCCATCAGCAGGGCCAGGCATCCACCCTGAGCCCCCTCTGGGGCTACAGGGACCCCCGGGGGGTGCGCCTGTCCGGTAAGAACACTCCGTCTGCCCGCCGGGGGCTTCTGGGAAGCTGAGGATGAGCTCACGACTCAGGAAAGTGCTGTGCAAACTGCTGGCTGCGCACGGCCGCGGCATCGACTGCTCCACACATGCCTGAGCAGGAGAGAGGTCTCGGCCCACCGCGCCTCCGAGTCCCATCCCCGCAGTTACTGGCATCGGACAAAAAGAGAGGGAGGGAGAGATTCTCCTTACAGGAAGCCCTTTGGTTCAAAGCCGGCCAGCCTGGGGGAGGAGGAGTCTCTCGCTGAGGTCGCTGCACAGCGCGAGGGCACCTGGGCCCCAGGCCGGGAGAGGCCACGCTGCAGACTGATACCTGGACAGCGAGAGTCTGTGGAAAGTGGTGCCAGGGCTCCGCAGGCCCGTGACCCCAGTGGGGTGAAACAGTTTTCTGGGGAGCCGCGTTAGCTTCCTGGGGCTGCTAGGACAAAGTGACACACACGGGGCAGCTTCAGAGGACAAGAATGTGTCCTCCTGTGGCTCTGGAGCCCGAAAATGCAAGGTCAAGGTGTGGGCAGGGCTGCGCTCCCTGCACAGGCCCCAGAGGAGGGTCCTTCCCGCCTCCCCCGCGTGTGGGGCTCCAGGAGTCCCTGGGCTTGTGGCTGCATCGCTCCAGTCTCTGCCTCCGTCTCCATGCGGCCTGTTCTCTGTGTCTCTGTCCTTCCCATGACGATGCCAGTCACTGGGTAAAGGCCCACCCTAACCCACTGTGACGACCGCATTCCCAAATAAGGTCCCTTTCACAGGTTCCAGGGGCAGGACGTGATCACATCACATTAGGGGACATAGTCCACCCCTGAACAGGAGCATTCTAGTGACAGGCACTGCCTGAGGGCCCTTCTCGCAGCCCCCTAGAGCCTGCGGTGCCCAGGCAGCGCCGCCTGTCTACCACCAACTCCTGGAAGTCTTCCCCGACCATCCACCTCCCAGCCCCCTCCAGGAGGAGCCCAGCACATCCCCTGCCTCAGTTTCCCTAACTGTCACACAAGGCTACACCACCACCGCCCAGCCACATGAGGCCTCAGTCAGTGACAAGTGGAGAGCTGGTCAGGGAGGACATGTGGACTGGAGCAGGAGGTGAGAAACACGGCCACACGGTCCCGGGAGGCAGGTGGCCATCTGGTGTCCCTCGGAGGGTCATCTGGAGAAGAGGGAGTAGAGTGTCCGTGCCTGACACTTTGCTGGCACCTTCTCAGAAAAGTGATGCCCGTTAAATCTAACTTTGATGTTTTAAGGCAAAATTTACACATCATAGAAGTATATTCACAGAGTTGTGCAACCACTATCTCTGTCTAATCTCAGAACATTCCATCACCCCAAAAGGAAGCCCTGTCCCCATCAACAGTCCCTCCCCAGCTCCTCCCAGCCCTTGGCGATCACGAATCCACATCCCGTCTCTGTGGATTTGCCTGTTCTGGACATTTCATGTAAATGGAGTCTCACACTGTGTGTCCTTCTGTGTCTGGCGTCTCTCACTGAGCACGATGTCCTCAGGGTCCATCCACGCTGTGGCCTGTGTCAGAGCTTCGTCCCTTTTTGTGGCTGAGTGATACTCCAGCGTGTGGATGGACCACATTGTGTTTTTGGTGGCTATTTGGGCTTTCCCACCTTTTGGCAGCTGTGACTTGTGCTGTGTGCACGTGTGTGTCTGCGTTCTTGCGTGGATGTGAGCTCTTGTTCCTTTTGGACACCTGCCCACCTGGGAGTGGATCCGCCAGGTGAAATTTGCTTCTGTTTCCTCCCCTGAGGACCCACCAGACGGGGATCTGCACAGGACTTGTTATCGCTGCCTGTGCACGCGGCTGTCTGGGGTGTGAAGCGGCACCTTCACTGACATGTCATCGGCCTTTGTGCATTTTCCCTCATTCACTCCTGTTGGGGCCGTGTTGTCCCCCCAGGTGGAGACAGGCAGGGACAGCCGAGGCGGCCGGGGGGGTCTGTGCCAGACTTGGCTGTTGCCGGGGGCTCCCGTTGGCAGGGGGCCCTGAGGGAATGGCAGAGGACATTGGGGTCCAGAACAGGGAGAGCCCTGAGGGGCCCTGCCTCTGCAGCCTCCACCAGAGGGTCAGGGCCCCCTGTTTCCCCTTGAGAGCTCTGGGGTTATCCCTACCAGCCTGGGACCCCCGGCCTCTCTGGCCCAGCCATGGGCTCCCCCGGCACCTCGGGGCTGTTTCCTTCCTCTGCCAGCCCTACTGGCCGGCCCCATCCCAGATCCCACCCTCCGGCTCAGGCTGGGGGGCAGGGCAGGGCCCTCATCCCTCTCCTCCCAGCAGAGGAGCCCCCTGTAGTCTTGGCCTCATGGTCCATGACAGGCAGACGGGGGTCCCCTCTTTTCCACTCCAGCCATTCCCATCCCCTCTGGCCCTGGTTCCCCCCCTGCACCCCAGCACCTTGGGGTATGTCGGAAATGACCCTGTGGCTCCAGAATGTGACGTCCCATTAGACCTCTGCTCCTCGGTCAGAGGGGTCGGTTCTGGCAAGTTCTCTGGGCCGAGTGATTGTGCTAGCATGTGCAGACGTTCAGTTTTCTGCCAGAGCCAAAGCATACTTTCCCGGGGGCCCAACCCGTAGGCTCCTGCGTGGCTGTGCCCGGGAGCGTCCAGGCTCCAGGCCTGGAGGGGCTCAGGTTCTGCCCTCCTCTCCTCTCCCCTCCCCAGCCCCAGGTCAGGGAGGCTGCAGGGCCAGCCCCACCAGCCCCACCCTCCGTCCTGCTCCCACAGCCAGACCCAGGGCCAGGGCGGGGCCTCAGTGCCCCTTCAGTGCTGGGGCCTAAGAAGGCTCCAGGGCAGAGGGCACCCAGGTGGGGGCACAGCTCAGGCGAAGGCCCTGGGGGGAGCGTGGGCAGGGGCTGGTGTTGAGCTGGGGGTTCAGGAGATTCGGTCTGGCCTGAGGGGCTTTCAGGGGACATGGAGGACCCGGCCTGGCCTCAGTTTCCTTGCGTGTAACTCAGGGAGCTGTGGGGACACCAAGTGCAATTGGGGTCCCTGCCAGGCCCATGAGGCCAAGGGCCGGTGGACCAGAACCAGGTGCATTAGCAGGCTGGGGAAACTGAGGCTTGTGCCCACCTGGGCAGTCTGCCACATCCCAGGTGCCGCAAGGGGGCTGCCCCTAGCGGTTGGGGCACTGGCCAGCGGGTGCGTGTTGACAGAGGCTGTGGCTGCTACGCCCCGTACAGTAATTCTCCTCGCGCTGCCAGTAATCGCCCTGACTTACCGGGCAGGCATCATTTCCTGAAAGTCAGCCCGGCCTGAGAGGAAGTAGGCGCAGCGGTGACTAAACCAACATGCAAATGTAGCCCGGCCCAGCGCCGCTGCCTTGGTCGGCCCCGACGGGTGCGATGCTGGAGCTGTGGCCGCTGCCATGAGGGACCCGCTCCCCGGTGGCTCTTCCAGGGGGACCCAGGGCACCCCTGCGACCATGTCCCAGCTGCGGTTCTGGCTGCAGTTTGGGGCTCTCAATAAGGTAACACCCCCCAGCCCCCGGGGGGGTGAGGGGGCCCCCCACTGCCGCACTTTCTGCCAGCCAGAGTTAATCTGTGGGAATGTTCTGAGGCAGAGATTGGGGATTTGGGACTAGAAGGTTAATCTGTGGGAATGTTTTGAGGCAGAGATTGGGGATTTGGGACTAGAAGCTGGCGTGTGGGCAGGAAGGCCAGTGCAGGGGAGGGAGGGGGCTCAACGTGAAAGGGTGGGAGGGGCTGCCGGCTCCCCTGGAGAAGTCCCAGGTGCTGTGGGGGAGTTTGGGCACCCCGGGGGCTCCTTGCCGGGGGAACAGGGCAAGGTGGCTCTGTGAGAATCGCCTGCAGCCGGGCCGAGTGAGCATGGCTTGAGGCGGGCTCTGGGTGGACAGCAGGGCCGTCCCTCCCGCTGACCAGGAGGAGTCCAGAGAGGACGTGTCTCCGTGGGAGGGAGCAGCGCCTTGTTTCTGGAGCTTGTTTCTGGGTTGGCCTCCTTGGGCAGGAGGGGGCGTGTCTGCTCTCTCTCTCGGTCCTGCCAGCTCCTGCCCTCCCCAGGGCTCCCTGGAATGCTGCAGGGACAAAAGCACAGCAGGTGGCCCCAGGCCCTGGGGGCCCCAGACTGCTGGCAGCCTTGTCCTCCCCGGGTTGCAGGCGGGCAGGGTGTGTCTGCCCCCGACCCTGTTCACCACCCACATGTGTGCGCAGCCGGGCTGGGGGGGAGCCCCACTCCTCTGTCCCTGAAATGAGGCCAGCGGTCAGAACCCCTGCTGCTGGTCACCTGTCTGGGCGTCCTGCTCCAGCTGGGGTCAGGAGGGGCGCCCGGGCCAGGGACCGTAGTCATGGAGCCAGAGAGCCGCGAGCACCTGCTTCTTTAACAGACACTGTCCTTTGGAACAGAGCTGAGATGACAGGTCGCCGAGGCAGAGTTCCGTGCACCCCACACCCAGCTTCCCCACTGTGCTCTTCTCTCCTGGCCCATGCATTTGTCACAGCTGATGCACCAGCAGTGACACGTCATTATTAAGTATCGAGGCCCACACTTGATTCAGGCTTCCTCAGTTTCCCCTCATGCCCTTTCCTGCCCCAGGGCGCATCCAGGACCCCACAGGAGACTCAGCCGATGCGTCTCCTCGGGCCCCTCTGGGCTCTGACGGTTCATCAGACATCCCTGTCTCTTGCTCTAGGTGGCCCTGGCGCCCGCAGAGGGTCTGTCTGGCATCCTTCAAGGTTACATGGGGGTGACAGGCTCTGGTAGGGGCGGCTCCTCATACCCTCCTGTCCAGGGTCTGTGCCCACAGCATGGCCTGTCCCTTCTTGTGTTGGGGGTGTGGGTCAGGCGTGTCCCCCATGGGGACCCTTCCCCCAATCCCAGGCTGTACACTGGGGAGGGGGTCACTATGTGGGCCATGTGGGGGTGGGGGCTCTGCTGTGGGGTCCCATCCATGCTCTGGCAGGGTCCCCCGGGCTGCACTGGGGGGCTGGCGCAAGGCCTCTCCCAGACGCGGCTGGGAGGGATTTTAGCAAGATCAGGGCCATCTCCACCCAGGTCTGTGCAGGAGCAGGGCCTCTGTCCCCCGCCCCCCGCCCCATCCCCTGCACCACCTTGTCCCAGAGCAGAGGACAGGAGGCCACTCCCTCGGCCCAGCCACCCTGGCCTCACTCTAACCCCAGCTGCCCGGGGACAGGTGGGCGTGGGGCCTGAGGGGTCTGGGACACTCACCAGGGACCCCTCCAGCTCTTCTGGACCCCCATGGAGGGGAGGGTTGGGGCTCCCAGACGGCCCTTGGCCCACAATGTTGGCCTGACGGGTCCTCTGCAGCCTCATGGGCAGCGCCCAGAGGGGTGGGGGGGGGCTAAGCTGGGGGCTGCTGACCCCCCCTGCTGACCTGGGCCTGGGGACTTGGGGGTGGGCTGGCCCCGTTCTGCCCGAGTGGGGGTGGTACCGTTCTCTGCTCCAGGCCCTCAGGGACATGTATGCCTCTGGACTCGGGCCCTTTTGTGTGCAAAACAGGCAGGCAGCGCAGACACCCCAACCTGTGGGGCACTGCAGGGTCTCTGGAGGGGGGCTGGTGCCCTTGGTGTCCGGTATTGGCGTGGCCAGGCACGCGCAGGTGCTGGCTGGGGCTGGGTTGCGTTGGAGGAGGTGTTGACCCGGCCACCCTAGTGAGCGTCCATGGGCCCCCCCACTGCGCCTGACTTTCTAACACGTGGGTTACTAAATGGCTTGCAAGCTCCACAGGACACACTCCCCCTTAGGTGCCACCACCTTTGCCAGAAGGGACAGGCCATCCTCCTGGATTTCCCCGCTGCTCAGGCCTGTGGTGTAGGTGTCTCCAGGGTTGTCCTCCCAGCCCCTGGGGCTGGTGTTTCTCAGTCTTTGCTTGTTTCTCCACTTTTTTTTTTAACAACTTTGCTGAGATACGATGTACGAGCTTTGCTGTTCACTGATCCCGCGTACAGTTGGGTGGTTTTGGTGCAGTCACGGTGAACAGCCGCCAGTCTCAGGACATCTGTCACCCAAGAGGAAGCCGTCCCTGTCCCCTCCCCAGCCCCTGGCGACGACTGATGTGTGGATCTGCCTGTTCTGGATGTTTCATATAAACGGAGACGTGCACTGTGTGTCCTTCTGTGTCTGGCGTCTCTTACTGAGCATGATGTCCTCAAGGTCCCTCCACATTGTAGCCTGTGTCAGAGCCTCATCCCTTTTCGTGGCCGAGTGACATTCCAGTGTGCGGGTGGGCAACGTTGTGTGTGGTGAGCCCATCAGGGGCCACCTGCCTCACTGGGTCTGTCCTCCAGGACTCCTCGTACCTCGAGGATCTGTCCAACGCCTCCATCTTCTCCTCCTCTGTGGACTCCCTGTCAGACATCGTGGACACACCCGACTTCCTGCCGGCCGACAGCCTCAGCCAGGTGCCCACCATCTGGGACGTGAGCACCCCCTCGTCTGCCCACGACAAGGTCAGTGCCTCTGGGCCCTGACTAGACAGGAGCCGAGCCAGGCCCTGTCCCCCGGTGGGGCACCCACAGGCGTCACCCAGGGTCTTGATTTTCCCGTGGCAGGGGAGGCTCGGGCTGTTCACTGACGTGGGTGAGGTGGTCAGTCGAAGGTTCCCTCGTTTCTGTGCAGCCGAGAATATGTAGGGGCGCCTCCCTGCAGCCCTGAGGGAGGGTGAGGCCCGCAGGCCCTGTCCCTGCTAGGGAGATGGGTGCTCACCCAGGAGATGAGCTGAGAGCAAATTTGGATACTGCCTCTCTCCCCAGGCAGTCGTGTCCCCCGGGGATACTGGGCCATGTCTGGTGACATCTGTGGTTGTCACGACTGGGTTGGGGGTGCTCCTGGCATGGGTGGGTGGAGGCCAGGGACGCTGCTGAGCACCTGCAGGGCTCAGGACAGCCCCCCACAGAGCCATCTAGCCCCAGTGTCCACCCTAAGGAAACAGCACGTGGGACGGGACAGAGAGCAGAGGGCTGGCAGGGAGGGCGACGCGCCACCCAGACCTGGAGGGTGGCACCTGCGGAGGCCCTGTGGTGGTTACCAGCCTGGGGACTGTGGCCAGGCACCCGAAGGACTGGGGTTTGCCTCTGCGGAGCTCCTGGTGTGCGACGTGGGCAGGCGAGGCCAGACTGAGGGGGGTCACAGGGCAGCAGGACACCAGGTGCTTAGGCCCTGACTGCAGCCCATCAGCACTGGGCAGCGGGGACGTCACTGTCCTGAGGGAGGCAGAGCCGGACGCCAGGCCCAGGGAGACCCCACACCCAGCCGGGCCCTCCAGGGTCCTCTCCCAGGAGAGAAGCGTCTAGACTTGGGGAGCTGGAAGTTGGAGATGTGTCTGGGGCTGAGGGCCCTCACCAGTGGACGCTGGTGGGCGCACCCCAGCAGGCAGCTCCCTGGGGGGCCCTCAGGAAGGGTCTGGCCTAGGCAGCAGGACACACAGCTGGGCCGTGGGGCCCGCAGCTGGGCAGGACATGTCTGGAGGGCCCTTTGGCCATGGTGGGCAGCTCGGGCCCAGGGGGGTTCAGAGGGCTCTGCCCGCCCTCGCCCAGGGCCACGGCCTCCCGGCCGCCCACAGGTCCTCGGCAGGGCGTGAGGGAAGGGCCGGGCAGTGGACAGCACGAGGGCATCTGAAACCCAACGCCCCAGGGCCCCGCCAGCCTGGCCGGGAATGGTGACTCAGCCTTCCAGGAACTGTGCAGCTTCTGTTTGTTTGTGTTTTTGTTAATTTAAAAAAAAAAAAAGGAGCAGGGAATTCAGTGTAGGTTTCTAACCTTCCCTGCCCCACTTCCATTCTCCTTTACAATAACGTGGGTGGTGTTTCCAACCTTAGAAAAAACAGGAGCCCTGAAAGTCAAGTTAATGGACACTTGACCAAATGCCCTGGGGACCCCGTGGCTCCCAGGGGAGACCCCGAAACTGGCCTGTGTGCTGGGTGGGCTCAGGAACTGAAACCCCCCTGTATCTGGTGACATTTCGGGTCCCAGTGGGGAACTGGCTCTCGGAGCGATTTTCCCTCTGTGTTTTCCTGTTCACATTTATTTGTGATGGGCCCTGTCACCGTTAATAAGCTTTGTTTGGTAAAGAGCGGGAGCCCGGGCTGGACCTTGCCATCTCCTGGCCTCAGTGTTGGGATCTGGGTGATAGACACGATGGGTCACATCCTTCCTGGCAGGCTGGTCCTGGGCCAGGTCACCCCTGGGGCATCTGGAGTTCCTGTCCTGGTCATCATAGGCTCCGCACGCTCAGCCAGTTCTGAGACCTCAGGATGGGCCAAATCCCCCAGTGGCTCAGAGACTCAGCCCAGAGGCCCAGCCACACCTGGTCACCGAGCCTCAGAGGCAGCACCCCTCAGCTGGCCCTCTGTCCCACCCCCTGTCCTGCCCTCCATCCTGCCCTCTGGCCCGCCCTCCATCCCGCCTTCCGTCCTACTCTCTATCCAGCCGTCTGTCCCGCCCTCTGTCCACCTGGGTGGGATCTGGCAGTGCCCTCCCCAGGGTAGGCTGTGGTCTAGGTGGTATTCTCTGGTCCCTGTGTGAGGGGGCTCCACCCATGGGGGGAGGTAGTGAGGGGTTTCCCATCGGCTCCTTCCCTGGGTGATGGAAGCCAGCTGGGTGAGAGAGGGGGCCAGGCCCACCTGCCCACCCAGACGGCCCCTCTGTACTTTGTCTCCAGTTGCCCCTGGGTGGGGAGCTCCCAGTCCCCATGTGCCCCTGCTCCTGAGTGCCCCCACCTGTACATGGGGCTGGCACAGTGGGCTGTCCTCAGCCTCCCCACCAGCTCCCATTGGGCCGAGGCAGGGGGCTGTCGTCCATCAGAACTAGCCAAACTCCTTCCTGAAGGCCAGCTCCGTGCAGGCCAGGAGGGCAGCAGGAGGGAGGCCAGTGCCAGCCTGTAGCAGGATCAAGCCAAGGCCCGAGGGGCTGCCCACCAGGGAGGCTGAGGGTGCACCAGGCCACCCTGGGGAGGGTAGGGCAGGAGTGCACAGCCCAGGGCCATGGGGAGCCAGGGCAGGGGGGCCCCTCTGGCAGCTAGGCCAGTGGGCTTGTTGGCCACGGCCTGCCCTGTCCTACCTGGCCAATGTCCTGCTTCCCTCCAGTTGTTCCTGCCCAGCGGGCCATTTCCAGGCCTTGAGGACCCCGTGCCCTCTCTCCCCAGCACCCCGCTTCTTGTCAGCTACCAGGTGAGCTGGGCCCACCCCTCTTGGGGGACCTAGGGAGGGTCATACGCACAGGAACCTCCCGTGTGCCAGGCCCAGGGAGTGCCCATTCTACAGATGGGGAAACTGAGGCTGTGGGGAGGCCCTCACTGCAGTGGGGCAAGTGGCACCATCTTTCACCGCTGGATCACTAGGCTGAGTGGTCTGCCAGGGCCCTGCCCCTGGTAGGCAGGGCAGTGCAGTGGCTGTGGGACTAGACACTCTGCTGACCCTGCGGGGGCTTCAGTCGCAGAGTCAGCCGGAGGAGGAGGACGAGGCGGAGGAGGACGAGGCAGAGGAGCTGGGCCACGCTGAGACCTATGCTGACTACGTGCCGTCCAAGTGTGAGTGGCCCTTGTGGGCACTGAGCCCCAACTGGGATCTTCCACCTGCACCGCCCCACGTGGGATGTTTAGTCCCTGGCCCCTGAGGCTGCAGGGAGGGCAGGATGGGCTGGTTCTTCAGTCCATGCTTGTACAAAACTGGGGGTTCCCAGAGGCCTGCAATAGAGAGGAGCCTCGGCTTCCCCGCTAGGGTTTTAGGGATCAGCTGTACCCCTGGCCACGCCCCCAACCCGCCTGGCAGACCCTGGCCACGCCCGTACCCACGCCTCTGCCTCTCCAGCCAAGGTTGGGAAGCAGCATCCGGACCGTGTGGTGGAGACCAGCACCCTGTCCAGCGTCCCACCCCCAGATATCACCTACACCCTGGCCCTACCCTTGGACAGTGGGGTGCTGTCCGCCCTGCAGCTGGAGGCCATCACCTACGCCTGCCAGGTGACCAGCATGCCCCGCTCTGCTCCATTCCCTCCAACCCTCCCCGCGAGGCCCCGGGGGCGGGGTGCAGGGCCGGCAGCACCCCCAGGCCCTGACCACTACCCTCTGCCCTCCCGGCAGCAACACGAGGTCCTGCTCCCCAGTGGGCAGCGGGCGGGCTTCCTCATCGGCGACGGGGCCGGCGTGGGCAAGGGCCGCACGGTGGCCGGCGTCATCCTGGAGAACTACCTGCGTGGCAGGAAGAAGGCCCTGTGGTGAGCGCCCTGCTCTGGGGGGGGGGGGGCGGGGCAGGGGAGGTTTGGCCTGACGTCCTACACCCCCAGGTTCAGCGTCTCCAACGACCTCAAGTACGACGCAGAGCGCGACCTGCGGGACATCGAGGCCCCCAGCATCCCGGTGCACGCGCTCAGCAAGGTGGGCAGCCTGTGCAACTGGGCCGGAAGACCCCATGGGCATATGGGGACCAAATGAGGAAACTGAGCCCCGGGGAGGGCCAGGGCTTGGCTAGAGTTCCCGAGAGCTGCCCTCAAATACCCACAACTGTCTCCTGTGTCCCCAGATCAAATACGGTGACTACACTACCTCAGAGGGCGTCCTCTTCGCCACCTACTCCGCCCTGATCGGGGAGAGCCAGGCAGGCGGACAGCACCGCACACGCCTCCGGCAGATCCTCGACTGGTGCGGGGAGGGCTTCGAGGGCGTCGTATCCTGCCGGGTGTGGCGGGCTGTGGGGTGTGGCGGGGCGGGCCAGAGCAGGCCTGGGATGGGGTGGGCAGAGGGCAGGGGGCCATTCTTGCATGGCCCCCCAGCTCCTGCTGGATTCTGACTAGAGGACCCTTGGGATTCGGGGATCCACCCAGGGGTGTCAGGGTGTCAGGGATACAGGCCCCCAGGGTCTCCCCACTGTGGCAGGAAACCCTCAGTTCAGAGGGCTTTTTGTACCTTGACCTCCTCTCTTAAAATTTTATTTATGGGCTGGGTGCGGTAGCTCACGCCTGTAGTCCTAGCACTCTGGGAGGCCGAGGCAGGCGGATCATTTGAGCTCAGGAGTTCGAGACCAGTTCTGAGCAAGAGTGAGACCCTGTCTCTACCAAAAACAGAAAGAAATTAATTGACCAACTAAAAATATATAGAAAAAATTAGCCGGGCATGGTGGCGCATGCCTGTAGTCCCAGCTACTCGGGAGGCTGAGGCAGGAGGATCGCTTGAGCCCAGGAGTCTGAGGTTGCTGTGAGCTAGGCTAACGCCACGGCAGG